>MU623418.1:0-175940 GCA_025201765.1 Daldinia sp. FL1419
ATTTTTTTTTTTTTAAAAAAAAAAATTTTTTTTTTTTTTTAATTTTTTTTTTTTTTATATTTTTTTTTTTTTTTTTTTTTTTATTTAAAAAAAAAAAAAAAAAAAAAAAAAAAAAAAAAAAAATCACAGCAGTCTTGAATGTTCCAAAATATTAGTCTATAAGGGATAAGTAATCTCTTAGTATATGTATACCTACCGTATATCGTATACCGGTAATCAAGGTAGCAAAAGGTAATATATCCCCGTAAATATGTAAATGTAAATGTACCTTATACGTGATAACGTAGTTACCTACTTATAACAAGGTAGATATACATTATAGGTATCAGGTAGCGATAGGTATTGGTGATATTATTAGTAGTATTATTAATGTAGAATAGAAAATGAACATATTGCATTACAACCAACTTTATGACCTATTACCAACGCCCAAACTTGACAAGAAACCTTCCGGGGAGTGCAAACCTATTACTACATCGTCTTCCCCCCCCCTTCTAATTCTATCCCAATCGAACTTTTCCTGCGTTCCTTTCAGGATTTTCTGTCCTCCCTCGAGTCAGTTGTCTGCGCATGCCCACACTCTCACACCCGAGTCCTAGATAGCCGGCATAAACAAATATTAGAGAGAGATCTTGGCAACTATTCCTATGGCCGTTGATGTTAATGGATAGCATAATCCCTCCGTGCTTTTAAGGTCCCTATATAATTGCGTATCTTATTTTATCCTACTTATCCTACTTGTTGATTTCCTCGTCACCTTTTTTTTCTTCTATTTTTTATTCCCTTTTAGCTACAGCCTACATCCGGCCATACCCTGCCAAGCCCCATCTACAGGCCCATCTACAAGACCCGTCGCCCCGGCGCGTTCCCCAACGCGCATCAGCAGACCGGCATAGACCAGCATTAAACTAACATACATCGTCGTCATCGTTATCATTTAAAACGCGAGCTCCAACACGGCGCAGCATCGTAAATACGCCTACTAAGAGGGAGGAGAGACGCTTCTACGACTGATTTGACTTGAGGGGAGAGCAGAAAGGAAAACTGCAATATTATTTATTATTATTATTATTATTTGTAGAAGTTTAGGTGTCCCATCATCGTCGTCGCGACTTACGGACCACCATCCACCGCCGAAAACTTCGTCATTCAAGCAGACAGTTCGCACATTGCCGGGACCCTGTTAAATGGGAGCCGCATCGACAGGCCTTGTCGAAACGGGATCCATACTTGGAGAGATCGACTGCATCCAACTCCAACTATTGGATTGGATCGGGCAACTAAATAAGACTATTCGATTCGTCTGCTACACGAATTCCTAATTAAACACAAGTCACCCTTTTTTTCTTGGGTACTAACGATCGATCCATTACCCACCGCCCACTATTATTGATCGGTCAGGTCGGTATAACTCACCTAAGGTAGGTAAATATGGGATACTACTCGCTTTTGAATTCCCTTTCCTTTTTTCCCATCCCGTTTATTCTGCCGCTATAACCTTTTGTTGGTCCTATACTATTTCCCTCCTCTTCTAGTTGTTCACCTGCGCCCCCGTCTTAAGATACCTTGGAGATACCTGGGGTACCTTGCTTAGGTGTCTAAACATAGTAGTATACTTGCACTAGTGTTATCGTGTCTTTGCACCAGCCTTGTTCTCGTTCATCTACATTGCGCCCCTAAATAGGATAGACTAAAGTTGGTGCTACTTGCTGACCCATCTCAAGCAAAAGAGGAATTCTTCCCAACCGTCAGCGCAAAGCGGGCGAGTGTTCCTTTCGACCTGGCATATTAGTGGAAACTTCACGATATAAGGGGTGAGAGTTAGAGAGAAAGAGAAGGAATAGTTAGGAGGGAAGGGTCTTTTGATGATTGATTCGATTAGTCACTTTTTGAGACCGGTCATCAATAATTTCCTAATCTAATGCTCCATCTTACGGATGCTTCTATAGGTAAGTATTTTATTATATCTCATTGAACACGTATATCGGTCACGTTTACTTCCTGCATATCATTTCTTTAAAATTTTAATTTCTTAATTCATTTTCCCCCCCTTCCTGTTTTCTTCATTTAGCGTCTCAAGCCCACCATCACCCATCGTCTGTCGTCCATCGACCCTTTATTACCTCAGGTACATATATGGTCAATAGGATTAATGACCTATTGTACACGAATCCGTACGGCACGATACCTTACCTACATGTAGTAGTATATATCTACCTACGTGCGTATGTACATGCATACCGTCCCTAATATACCCACATACATATATACATACACATATACATACACATATACATACATGTATACATGCGCATATACAAACGCATATACACGCATGTATACACGCACCTAACCTACCTACCTAGGTATTATTCATATTCATTCTTCTTACCAGCTGGGCATTATTACTCGTCCGGGTTACCTAGTCCACTACCCTCCTATTCGATGACAGCTGTCGTAGGTTGAGAATTTCCCGAGCAACTAGATAGAAATCCTCGTCGAATGGCAGCCAACCCCCTTAGGTCCTTAGGTTCCCTTAGGTAACCAACGTTATTAGTTACCTCTCTCGTCTCTCTCGTGCAACCCGTCTTGCTCAACACGTCACGCTAATAATACGCTACTTTCCTATTTCCTACTTTTCAATTTTCACATATTGGTCAATAATATCTGGGTATAAACGTTAGGTCTGACAAAATATTTTTTTTTCCCCTTCTAGGCCTCTATTCATCCATCGACGCATCCCATCTTTTACTTCCATTTTCTTCTTCTTTTAACGCGCATAATACCAACCTGCCTGCCTACCTACCTAGGTACCTGCCTATACATACGATACCTTGCCTGCCTAGGTACGCATAATACCAGGTCACTTATATTGCCCGCGCGCAAACGAAGGATAGGGTAGAGAGCAATATAACGCGACAAATACTTACCTATTACCTCCTACTCGCCATCTTCTATGAGTCAATCAACTTAGTCAACCATTCCTTTTGTTTTGTAAGGATTGGTGATACGGTTTCTAAGTCATAAAAAAAACTACCGTGTTTACCGGTAAGTAGGTACCTCTTATTTTATTTATTTTTATTTTTATATTTATTTTTTTTCTAAATTTTTATTTTTTTTACTACCTACCTATGTATTTGTATTTGTATCTCTCCCTTTTAAACTCTGCCCCATCGACTACCCCTGTCTATTATCCTCTATCCCATCTATATATCACAATGCGATCCGCGTCCCCACAACTACTATACCAATACCCATTACATACCCATACCCATACTCGTCTCGTACGCACCTTCGCATCATTTTCTTTTTTTTCTTTTCTTTTCTTCCTTTCCTTTTCCATCTTTGCCGCTTGATCCATTCGGTTTATCATAGTAAATTATTCCAATGCGCAAGCTTTAAACACATCATTATCATCATCATACATCACGCATTACATATTATCATACTTGCACTGATAATCCACGACTCACACTATTGCCAACACCACTCTGCCGCTCTATACTGTATCACGCATCGCGTATCTCATAGTGCATCAGAATTCTGCGAGGCCGCTATCGGCTTGCGATTTCTGAATTATCTGCTAATATATGCCAGGTAGCAGGTGAAGGACTCCGCTGGTGACTTGATGGGTGCGGAAAAAGTTGCCATAATGTCTGCCAAAAAAGAATCACTCGGGACGCATCCGGAGCAGTGGGATGAAGCGGAAAAGAATCATTGGGAAATCACCAGATGCGCACGAGAGAAAGAGGATGTGAGGATGAAGCAGGAATATCGAATTCTTGCAGATCAATTGAGAGCCCAACTTGTACAGCTATACGACAAAAAGTCTCAGCTTCAGCACGAGCTTCAGGCCGTCGAGGGTGACATTGAGCATCACGAGAAGCAGCAGGAACGACTGGCGAGTGAATTTGATGATAGCGAGGCTCGTCTTGCGTCCCGGCGCAGGGCCGAGGATGAGGCGCGAGAGCTCTACTTTGTTCGTGATCGCGAGGATGTGGCGTCTAAGGAGAACGTACGACCTAAGAGCAGTAACGGAACTCGTCGTCAGCCCAGTCGTGATATACAGCCTCAAGTTAATGGCGCTGGATGGACCAGCATCAATGGTTCACGACGTCGTAGCCGTCGTGAAGAGGAGGAAGAACCGCCTGCGGATCCGGGTAATCTTCTAAGCAGTATTTACCATAATCCTGTAGAGGAACCCGAATCGCTTAATGGCAGATCTATGCCTTTACGTAGCAGCAACAGCCGCGGTCGTCCTGGTCTGGCCTTAAATGGGTTGACTACGGAGACTAACGCAGATATCCCTGACAGTCATCCGGCTGGCCGGGCAAAAGATAGGCCCCTGAAGCCCAAGCAGCGACACAGCTTGCCTAGCCTTCCAGCTGCGACTCGTTCGCCGAGTGGTAGACCACGTGAGCCTCTCCTTCAATGTTGATTTAATTCACACCGCTAACAGTGTCCTCTAGCCATCCCTGAGTTGCTAAACGAGATCCACACGAAACCGTCGTCTGGCCGAAGATCGCTACCAAGTGCTAAAGGTTCTGTGCCCCCAACTGAAAGATCGACTCCGGTTCCTATGGACGTCCAAGAAATTACTCGCGAGAGATTAGCGCTTCGGGATGATGGGAATGTTGTGGTTGAGCCTGCGATGTATGCCGGCATCCCCCTTGAACGGATTGATAAGGGTCACCCGTATTGGGACCCCGAATGGGAGCCGTTAGAAACTATTATCCAACCCCAGCTCGATAAGTGGAGAGAGAAGCTAGATCAGCTTAGGAGGGACTCCCAATCAATCCGCCACACAGTTTTTCTTGCCAACCGTCAAGTTAACAGAGGCCAGTCCGTCATCAACTTCCTCAAAGATGGAGAGTGGCACCCGTACCAATTTGTGGGCAAGGATATGATGAACAAATTCTACAAAACGTTCATCAACTACGATACAATGTTTCGCTTGGTGAACGTGCACGAGGAGCTCAAGAAATTCGATTTGGATATGACCCCTCTCGAATGGTTACGGCAACGAATGTACGACATCGCAGAAGCGCAGGGTGACAAGTTCAACCTATCTAGGACGACTCACGATTTATATCACGACGCTAGCCTCAAGCTCCTGAGAGAAAAGCATGGTTTCGGTAACATTGGACGACCTTCGGGCTACAAGCTCAGAGAAAAAGATCCGGAAAAGGCAGCGGCCAAGAAGGTCAAACAGGAATCTACTGGCTCGGTGCGACGTAAGGCCCGCCGCTCGATTGGACAGGTCGATCCGGATGACACGCCCAGTATTGAGGACATGCAAAAGGGATTTGAGCAGTCACAGGAAGTTTTGGACCCTGTGACGCCGCGGTTGCAAAAGCGCCAGCGACTAGAACCAGCGCCTTTGCCCCCGCCTCCTAAGCCGGAACCTGAAGAGGACGACCTCGAATACAGCGGCTGGACATCGACCGATTCTTTCTCTGCTGGACGAATTATGCATATGGATTGGCGCGTATATCAGATCAAGACCCATGACTTGACCACAAGTACAGAAGTCACTCAGTACTGGACCTGGAAGCCGGAGAAGGGCTTATTCGAACATCAAGTGTTGCGGGACGTCCATCCCAAGGTGACCTGGGGTTTCTATCAAAAACCGATTAATTTCGATCTGGCGGTAGATGAGATCAAAGAGATCCAGTATGCACCTGACAGCCAAAAGGTACTCGTGTCTGTCAGCGATGAGAAGCGCGGTAGTGTCCTAGCCTATTTCAAGAGGGAGCGCACCAAGCGTCGATTCCTCTCTTTTGCGAAGAGAAAGGGCATTAAGCTCGTGAAAAGCACCGGGTGAGCAATTTGACACAAGCCGATCCAACTATTTGTTTTGAACCAGAGCCTGTCGCTAACAGCCCATTTGTAGTGTCCAACTCGAGAACTCGTGGAATACGATGGAGTCCAAGGCGATGCCGAACGAGGATTCGGATACATAGACACATTCAACTGCCCTTGCATTGTTTTCATTATGGCCATCGTTTTATTTGATTTTAGATTTGGTTTTGCGGCACTCTACAGACGTCGATACCATATGTTGGCAACGCAGGATTTTAATACAGGACTACCGCAAGGAAACCGGAGGCATTTCGTCATCATCGTCATTTTCTTATTTTAGCAGCACTGTTTGTATTCCGCGCTTCTCTTTTGTTTCTGGTTTTTCTTCATCTCTCGCGGCATTAGCATGGATGAATTTGGCAGGGCGGGAAAATCGGCCGGACGAACGGATGGACAAAAGGGTGGATAAGGTGGAACGCGCGCCTCAAATTAAGGCGAGCTGGATAATAACGAGATCAAAGTATTTTCGAGATAGAAGGAGAGAGGATGGGTTAGTGGCAACACGCCTTTCCTCGATACTACTCGCCCTGTATTTTCGCACGGATGTTAGGGTCTGATCTCGCCCACTCCGATGCGTATTTGCATTACTTTTTTTGTTTTTGATTTTTATCCCCCTTTTTATTCCTCCTTCTAATGATGAGATTGTACACTACCCGCGTATGTACTTGCATAGACAGGCCGCCACGGCCAAGGAGATAAGGCGAAAAGGGCATAGGCAAATGGATTCGCGTCGTGTTTAATTTTCAGCCCCCAACGGCTTTGCTACTTGTACCAGACTATCCATTCCTTGCGAAAGTGAGAAAAAAGAGCACTAATATAAAATTAGCTTTTTTCTTTTTTTCCTGCCTTATAAACGTTCCTAATTCGAAGATAGAACCCGTGAAGGATGTGTAGGTGCAGAGATATATAATGTAAGGGATGGAAATCTGTCCGTACGGCGACGCAGGTGCATCCACAGCCCATGACGATGGATGCGATAGGATACATACGCATGAGGCCTCAATAGGAAAAAGAAAAAAGGGAAAATAGTGTAAATAAATAAGGGCCCCACACGTTCCCGACGTTCTGGCATACATGTAGGCATGTGGGTAATCCCTGTGAAATCTGTAATGCGTAGGCCCTATAATGCATACAGTAGCGGCAGATCCGTTCATTGCGTAGGGGGTACCTCGTGGCAAAAAAGGGCGCGCGTGTGGCCCCCAAACAGGATGGGTTGCGGCCTGGTCGGCGACATGGTAAAAAAAGAAAAGAAAAAAAACGTTCATGTATGTACTTGCTTCCCAAGCTTGCGTCCCCCTGATTTCATGCTGCAAGCTGGCGTTGCCATCCCTGCTCCATCGGAGCCAAGCCGGGAGGAAGCGGGCTCTTGCTATGCATTAGGTACGTCTATACGTACATGCGCTATGGGATATTCTCTATATAGCGATATGATGATCTTGAAGGGGTTCTATTGCGCTTAAGGGGTTATTGTAAAATAGGGGTAGATAGATACATGGGAGGTAGTCGGAATAGCTGTTGCGACGAAAGACGATGGTACCGTTATAGTAAGTATTATAGTAAAAGTATAATACCAATGGCCATTCGTACATTTGAGCACTGTGGAGGTCAAAATAGAACTCCCTTTATATAATTCTCATCTTAGGTACCTAGGTAGTCATATATGGCGTCGGATACTCAAGCGGCTAGTAAATGTTAATATAATCAGAAGAGGATTCATGGCGTTGGCAAAGTTTGGGAGCTGTCTGTGTGATTGCTGGTGAAAGTTACTCCAAACGGAAGACCAAATCGTTGTTTCTTAAACAAACCGATTGTTCCCCTTTCTATCCATTCTAAACGCTCGACACGACAAACTACTGAAATCGACATCCCGATTACCTCTTTACGTTTCCAAAAGCCATACACGTAACTGTATAGCTTGTTCATCAATTTACTACACGATGGACTTCTTGGACAAACTCGAGTCGATGGCATAGGTTGCCATCTAGCAGGCACTCCTCCGTTACCTCTCCGACCGGGAATCGCAATTCCAACCTGCCTTCATTTGGCATCCCGGTCTCGGCGTTGACACTACTATGCCACAGCATCGCCCCAACTCGACAAACGATCTCCCACAGCCGGCACAAGATCAGTACCCAGCGTAGTACTTCTTCTACGGAACCGTCGCCGACCCGTCCGTCTTGGAACGTCTTCCGGGCCGCTGTGGTCCCGAGTACCGGCCCGCAAGTGTCGTCGGTGGTATCTTGAAGACGTGAGGAGAAAAATACAAAGCGCTTGTCGGTGCGGACAACGGGGCAGAGCTACAGGGCCACGCATTCCCCGTCAAGGACCAGGAGCAGGAGGAAAGCCTCTAGTTATATAAGACAGACAAGTATCAAGTTGTCTGGTGCGGGATGGAAATTGAGGAAATGGGAAAGGTTAGAGGACTCACGTTTCAGTTCGTTGGGGATGTTGATCAGTGAAGGAGAGGAGGATGAGAAGATGATGTTATGAGAGTACGAGACTTATCTTATTGCGAATTCGTCGAGTTTCCTGGTAGTCGTGCATGGCATTGAGGAGTTATATGTTCTATACCCATATGGACCAAGATTTTACCACTTATAATTCTTAATACCTATATTTACAGGTCTTCCCCCCTTAAAGATGGCGCTTCCTCGTTGAATGCTTGCTTATACGTCATCTTTTCTTATTAGGGACATAGCAGGAGCTCCTTTATATTGGGAATCGTGATATTGGATATGCCTTCCCAAACTTATGAATCTCGGCCCCCTTCCTTTCCGCCGATATTCGATCCACAACCCACATAATTTTAATCCTTTCTCGGCAGGCACTTTCATATTCAACGTTCCACTTATCCGCTTCCGTGCCTGCCACGCTTCGGGATGGCGGGACTGCCCGAGCATACCTCTCACCCGATGTCGAAAACTGTGTACAATTCCGTCAATATTCTTGAAATGGGCCCCAGTTATCTCATATAGTATATATCGTAGTTTCTCACGCCGTATCGAAGAGATGACGCTTCCGCTGTATGTAGATACCTAGGAGGGGCAGTCGTTACCTTGGGTAGTAGGTAAGCACTAGCTACCTAGGTATTGTACCTAACCTAGCAGCCTACTAAGGTACACACATCTTCCACTTAGTCATCCCGGAAAATCTTATCAAATCTAATCCGCACCCCACTAAAATTTGCTATCGATTGGTGTATCGCGATTCGCAACCCGCAACTCTTAACTCTTAACTCTTTGGTTATCAAATTCGAGAATAAAGGTTCCCTCCCCATTGAAGCGTCGACACCAACTTACGGCCCGGTTCTTCGATAGCGGATCGACGCGGCCTCACGAGCGACCGAGTAGAATAAAAATAGTCTCGTGCGCTCCATGTGAGCAAGCAGCCGACCTTGCGACAAGATGCTGTACGAGCTAATTGGAATCGTGGGTTCTGCTTTTTCTACCGCTGCTACTACTTTCCGGTTCGATATAGGGCGATGATCGACTTACACGAAGCCATAGGTCCGACCAGGCAATCTTGCCGAGGTGAAAGAGTACGTTTCCGCCAACACCGTATCCTGAGACTCTCCAACCCTCACGAGTGAACCAATATATCACACATCAACCATCCCACCAAAAGAAAACCCAACCGCCCACCTTTAGCAGACCAACCCACTAACCTTCCCTCCCCCCGCAGAATCGTCCTAACGGCAGGCCAACTAATCCTGCAGCAAAAAGGCGTGATCCGCGGCATATCCAACTGGGGCGTATTCCTCCTCCCCAAAGCCGCCAGCGTGCACCAGATGCGACACCACTCGGGCCACTACTTCGCGATGCGCTTCGACGCCAGCGTCGGCACCCAGCAGGCCGTCCGCAACATGTTGGCCCTCGATCCCCGCATGATCCGCCACGCCTCCGTCAAGCTCGGCGACGGAAAGCTCACCACCTTGAGTAAATTCGGCGCGCCGGAGTGGTCTGCTTAGGCTGTCTGCTCGCCTGGCGGATAGATTACGAATGGCTCGACGAGGTGGGATGGAATGGATGGCCCGAGTCGGATTGGGGTAGATTGTGAGGAAGGAGTGCGTGTATATAATGCTTCTGCTCACTTTACTCGGCTTTCCATCTCCTTCAGTTAGGAGAAAACGGGCTGTCCCCATTATCGTGACCACGGGAGCGACAATGAGCTCTCAGTATCGGGGCGGCGGGAAAAAGAGGTTACCAAAAGGGCGTCTCATAGCAGGCGAGGGCAACGAGGACAGGATAAAGGGGTCAGGTGATATAACCCGTGGGGCTGGCTCGCTCGCTGTATGAATATGACATGATATGAGGAATATGCATACATGTACCGAGATTACAAATAGAGACACGCACAAGACACGATTTGATTTTCCGGCATATGTTAAGAGACACAAGACCATCAGTTGGCTTTCGTGGGTTATAGTAATCGATCAAACAGCGTTGGACCCTACGACGAAATACAAGTCACAGGTGCCTACCTATGGGTAACCTTGGTTATCTCTGGGAATTTTCTAAGGGTCGAGACGGTCATGGAGCGTGTCATACTGTTACCTCTTGCTCCTCAGCTTCTACGTACCTAAAATTTGACAGGAGCCACAGGAGCCTTAGTAGCAGGAAGGAATACTACAATATAAAAAGAGAAGCCTACGAGACTAGCACCCAGATCGTTTATTCGTTAATAATGTTCATAAGAGGTATCTTAATTATTCATTAGACCCTCGATTTCCTCAGCATATCTCCTTAAATGGCTAAAGGCAATGATGGTTCAGTGCAAAGCAAAGCTAACTCTTACGTCTCGTAGCGCTATGGTGATCTCCCTTATATCGCTTCGCTTATGCTACTGAACAAGCTTTGCGAGGCGTAGCTACGACATTTGCACTACCCCGTACGCTCCGCTAATATATCGTCCGCGTCACGATCTGGATCTCTGTACAGATACTGAACTGGCTGATTCGGCCGGTCCAACGGGGCAGATCAGGCATCGACATCCATCTCTGACGACTTGCGCTTATACCATGCTACAAAGTCGTCAACAACGCCCGGCCAAGCTCCATCTTCGCTCCAGAAGCCCAGTGTCTCATCCGCCATGCTCTTAACTGCGAATTCAAAGGTCTGGTTCCACATATCGCGACTAACTGACCGGGTCCAATTCTCGCGCAAGAACGCAACCCACTCGGCCAACCAATCAGTCCCCGCCGTCTCTCCTATCCATGGCATGCCCGGCTTTCTGAATAGCAGGTCCCAGTATAAGATTGCGTTATCCAGAGACAGTGCCCGCTGGTCTCCTTCTCGACCAACAACGAAAGCGTATCGATAAACCTTACGAAACAGGTCCCGATCCTTGCTCATCGAGTCCGCGAGACGTCTGAAATACTGTTTCTGACTGTCGATCTTGGCATCGGCTCTTGTATCGGTTAGCTTCTTCGATGCTATTTAATAGATGCCCCATGAAATGCATATTGAGTTCATGTCAAGCTGCAGGGACAAGTTGGAAATGGGTAGCCGTTTGTGGTTCATTGGATGGCGTGGGGATAAGAACATGCTTGGAGAACATTTGAAAAAGACTTACCCTGGATGGGCTTTCCAACCGTTTACGAAGCCCGTTCGGGTGATCTCGCCTATGGTCGGAGCTTGGACAAGTTCCATAGCAAGAAAAAGTGACGCGCCTTCGAGATCGACACCAATAGAGGTTAAATAGGCCATGGACGAATCCGCACCGAGTGAGTTTTTCGGGTCATCGTTATCATCTGTCTTGTACGTTAGTTGGTTGGATTCATCCGCTGAATCTACGCAAGTCAAACGCACTTCTGAGGCCGTCAAACAGTTTCGTAAGTTGTGTTTCTCTAGTTGCACTTGATGCGCCGGAATTCCCCTGGAAGTACCTGAAAGGTAAATGGTCAGTGAAATATAATCGGAATAATCATATATACGTAAGAGGTTCACGACGTGACTAGTGGATAGACAGAAATGGGTTTAACAGTGAAGCAACGTAAAGCAAGACAAGATAGTTTTGGTATGATCTACACTATACGTGACATATAACAGTACGGTGATATGATCGACCAAGATTACCTCAACGTCATCGAGGGATAGCAGTAAGTGATTTATTTGCTACACCGCGAATCTCAACACCCATTCCGATCGGGCACACAAAACGTTGTGAAACCCCAATCCGGTTGCTTTCCATTTTCGGTGCTACGGCATCACGAATTTGCTGCCGTCCTATAAAGAATATGCGCAAAACGCCGATGGCGTACATCCAGGGCATTAAAGGGTATGGAGCAATCCTCTCAAGACCGTTTAAGGGAGATAGATGGTGGAAATATGAATACTACTTACGCATCGACGGCTTCGTTTAACTTGAAGCCAGTGTTCTTGAGGTACTATGGAGGAAGCTTGGTTAGCACGAGATCATCTTCAAAATACAATCTTTAATGGGGGGTATGGGTGACAACGGATGAACAGGGCTCGACTGTCATATCCGTCGGGCACAGAGCTATTGTCAAAGAGAAATGGGTGGGTGAATACAGAGAAGACATACTCTTGTGGCGATCTTGTCTGTAGCCCCCGTTATGGACACGAAACTGGCAACCGCCGCTTTCTGGACGGAGGATTGCGGTGGCATCGCGACGAGTTATATCACCTAGTAGTAGGTGATCGGGGAAAACGACGAGTATATCGCCAGGCGACCTGGTCGACGGGATATTCGGAGCTTGGCCCCTCGGTACTAGTAGATAGGATATATCTAGGCACCAAGGAAGTATGCAGCTCGTCCGCTCTTCGTATAAAGGCGCACGTCACGGCCGCTTTGTTGGTACTAAACAGTTCGGTAGTGGGGGAAAGCTTCGCTTCGGCGGTCGGATTGCGGTTGGATGGTGGAGGATGGCGGAGGAGGGGCGCTACAACTCGCGGCGGGGGGTTGCAGACGAGGTGTAGTCGAATCGATAAATAGCAAAGTAATGTTTTTGAAAAGAACGTATGTGTACCTAGGTAGGAATCGGGGTTTTGTCTTATTTCAGACTCTACTCAAGTCTGATAGTGTTTAGACCAGAACAAGTGGGAAGAGTAAGACAATACCCGATGCATGGTTTGAAGATGGTCTCCAGGTTGTTGCCATATGGAAGTTGGTGGGGTCGGTCTTAGGCTAGAGGTACGTAACAGATACCTACCTAGGTACCTAGGTAGGTAGTACCCAGGTAACTGAGGTACATACACCTACACCCATCCATACAAGGAGAGAAGTGGAAACTGCAGAGCAGTAAGGTGTCATCAAAGCATTCAAGTGTTCCTTCCTAGATCCTTAATAGGTACCTAAATAATAACGACTATTAGTAAGAAATATTAGTTTCTCAGTAAATAATTAACTTATATTCGATATCTCCTATAATTGACTTTATTAGTCGGAACTCAATTCAACTTGATGGGAATAGCTTGGAGGTGCTTCGGGTTGCTATTCTGCTGGTTTATGAAAGTGAATAACTACCTATCTTTAACTTGAACTAGCTACCTACAACAAGCTCCTTTTCTTCAACCACAATTTGGGCATCATTCACATTCGTTACATTAATGTACCTAACCTAGCATAGGGCACCTAAGGAGGCATGCATTATACCTCCAATGAGTGCCTATAGAAAGAGTGGATCGCAACTATATTCCATGGAACTTGTTCCCACTGTCTTGACTCAGGCACAAGTCCACGTAGGTATCACCACCATAAGCTACCTAGCCTTTATTACACATAGGCAAGACACTATCATCATATGTATAATATCATCAATGCCTTTAAGCACAGCTTGAAACAGGTATTATTTCTATTCTCACTTCATTAAGTCTTCAACTTGTCCCAACCAGACCTAAGGCCAAGTGGACGACGTAGCTTCCAAATAAACGAATTACCAATAATATGTAATGGAAACGAAGGGTATCGTGTGATAACTGCGACGACTCCCTCCTTAGTATATGCTCGGCCCCTCACACACATTAGAAAAAAAAAGGAATATAGCATGCGACCTCGCCAACTCCGATAAGGGGCATTGCACTCTAAAAGCCCAAAGGTATGCAGTTTAGGATTATGCAACCGCCAATATCTCATCCTCCCCAAGACATAACTACTCGCCGATATCTCGTTCCGCCGATCCTTCCACAGCAGCACCGCCTTCTGCCCTGATACCCTCATCTTTAGTCGTCCCTTGCCGAGAATTCTAGTCGCCAAGGGGCATACCCTCGAGCTCGTCAAGCAAACGACGCCAATTGTCAGCCAACATCTCCGAATACTTAACACGCTCTTGTGCCCAGTCCTGATTCCATCGGCTGACATGGAACTGAGTTTGCTGAAAGTAGATAAGTTCATCGCGGAGGCACTCTTTCACAAATATAGAGCGGTTATGCTGGTTGACGATAGATTCCTTATCCTGTATATCGTTAGAATTTCTGCGTGTTTCGGTCGAATAGTAAGTGGCACGAACCTTTATAATGGCTTCGACAACTTTCTCGATCTCTCCCGGCTTGACCTCTGGTCTGGACCGTAATCCCGCAAGCTTCGTCTCATTGCTCTGAATCCTCCGTTCCAAGTGCGGGATATTGTCTTTGTCTAATCTTTCTCTTCGGTCAAAGAGGTCCCTGACGCTGACAAGTGCGTCACGTTGTCTTTTTAAGTCCTCCAGCACACCTGCATCCCATGCCTTGCTTTCATCTTCCATCAAGCTTTGGGTCGTTTGCAAATGCCGGCTCATAGCAACTAGACCGTCATTCAGTAGAGGTACGTCGTTAGTGTCCGTAGCATAGGTATCCGAGCTCGCTTCAGTGAGGGATGTAAGAGATACGGCCAAGCGGCCGTGATCAGCTGCTACACCTTCGCTTCGCTTAACAAGACGGTCCATGATGTTACAGGTTGAAATGTACAATTCGGCGGACCGTTTAACACCCTGCTTGGTACGCTCAAAAAGCTCCTCTAACGAAGATGGCAGGGATTCCTCAAGACCAGGCGGCAGAGGTCGGCCGGTGAATTCATCGACCACTGAAATTGCTGCTTGTTTGCGCCATACCGAAAGTTCCTACAGCTCGTTAGCTTTGAATATAACAGTGTCAATAATATAGGGATCATACTGTTGGGACAGTCAAGAACATTATGACTAGCTGTTCCTGACCTAAGACAGGATGTCGAACCAGTGTGTTTAGAAATCTAGCTAGACCACGCCTTCGCTTCTCGATAAACGCGCCGTCGTTAGAAAGGTGGTTACCATTGAGTGCAACCCTCTTGGGTGGAAGTAAAGGTAACGCCCGAAATGGATATCTCTTATGCAAGCAGTCAAGTAGCCATACGAAATCGCTATACCTGCGAATGACTTTGCTACCGCGTCGCGAGCTCGTAACTTCGTAATTGTGGTGTTGAAACAAAAACATACCCTCCTTCTCCGGCATTAGCGAAACCGTGATATTCTCATCAACCGCGATGCCAGTCCGACCACCACTAATAGTTCTAGAATGACCAATAGCTGCATTGGTACCCGGGTCGCGACCTTCCCTCTCGCTTGGGCCTCCAAAAGGGTTTGTCGTGTTATGCGAAGACGCATCGCCAAGGCCTCCGGGGTTATTCCCGTCGAAATATTCCCAGCCGCCGGAATTCGAAGATACAGAGCCACCAGCAGATTGAGGAACCGCGCCGCTGGCTGCCGAAGCCATTGTGGAAGTAGTAAAGGTGGAGGTAGTTCGAGGATGCATATCAGGGGCGTCGGAATTGCCGTAACCATTACCGTTCAATAGATTATCATGGCTAGTACCGTTGGTCTTGGGTAACTCTCCGTGGTTGTGGTGTCTGTGGACATCAGACGAATTCCACGGGTCGTCTTCGGGGCCGTCCATGGATGGTTTTCTACCTCGGGGTTGCGAACCGAATGGGGTTTTCGGGTTTTCGGGTTGCTGCGGCGGTTTTGCGGCAAGTTCTGTAGTATCTGGAAAGATGGATTTCTTGACCGATGTTGATGATAATCGGGCTTGCGGCAAGTCTGTAATAGGTTGGTATTATGATTTAGTTGACTGTAATTTCTCGGCGAATAACGTAAATATCCCCGCAAGATGATGCACAGGGCAGCGCAGCGCAGCAATGAAGGTACGATAAGAACGGCTAGCCCATTGGAGAAGAATTGCGATTCGCCAAACGAACAAAAAACAAGGCGATAAAATATACAGGCAAATATATCAAGATGTTTTTTAAGGCGGAAAAGGATAACAAAAAGGAAAATAATAATAGTAATAATAATAATAATAATAATATGTATGAATCACTTACTGCGTCTTCGTTCGTCAACACCGTCTAAACTTATAGATTCACCTTCTTGCGCAAGGCCGATAAGAGCCATTAGTACGTTAAATTCGTTGCGACCGATCGGGTCAAGGCTACCAGCCGGCGCAAGTATTCCCATTATTTGCGCTTGATCGTCGGCGCCTAACTTAGCTGCAGCAAGCGTCTTGGTGACGCCTGACGACGTAACTTTACCGGCGCTTCCATCTTCTTGTACTGTCGAATCGAATGCTTCAATGTAGCTGTCTGGTACATCAACGCCGTCGAGTAGTCCTCGAAGAAGATCGGCACGCGTTTGCTGTTTTCTCGGTGTAGGCATATCCCAAGGTGAAGCTCTACCACTGCCACCAAAGTCATCATCGTTAAATAAGGTATCCGAAGTCGACCGGGTCATAGGCCCATCATCGTCAAATAGCGACGTTCGAGACCGCGCCATGCTTGGATTACCGGAAGACGGGGCTTCGTTCGGAGGGGAAGTACCAAAGAGAGACATAGTCCCGGTTTGGGAAGTGGAATTGGTTGTTGTTGAAAGTCCAAGATAAGGATGATCGGCGGAATCGGCAACGATGGGTGAGCCCGTGTGGAAGGAATGAAATATCGTAATAAAGGCGTAATAGCTGAACCTAAGCTTAACAAACCATGCGAATTAAGCAAACTAAAACTATGCGATCAAATTGAACGTGTAATGCAAGGGCCAAGCTGGAAAGTAGGTACGGATGAAAAGCGAAGAAACAGGTACTCACGTACTCAGAATTAGAAAAAAAAAAAAAAGAACTTTAAAGGAGAGAAAGAATTTGGGATCAAGTATCACAAAAGGCTGAATAAGAAGCAGCTATTGTATCATACAAGCCCGTGCTGCCTTCCATGACTTGCCCTGCTTGAAGAACTAGCCTATGATATGGTTGCGCTGAAACGCCAGGGAAGTACAGGTGGGACAAGGTGGGACGTGATGGGATCGGCGCTGGCAAGTGCGGAGCTGAATATGCCTGATACCTACTACATAGGTTACGTACCTACCTATGCATACATATTATACCTAGTACATACGGATCCGTACATCAACTGCATCCATCGGCTTGGTTCAACCCATGCATACTTATATGTAGGTACATACGTGACAGTGCCAATCGTATTCATATCGATGAATTTAATACACGTGTGTCTTGCATCTGTATAAAACAATCCGTTTGCACAAAAAATAAGGCTCTAATTAAAGCTTTTGCCTTATCAATCTATATGCAGGTACTAAAAATACCTACGCCGGGGTTTAACATTTCCCAAGACTTATAAATGATTCCTCGTCACAACCACCAAGAAAAGGTATAGTTATCAAGTCTCATGTTGATAGTTTGATGTATAAGCATAGATGCGCGAGTCCGCATACATTTGCGGAATTGTGTACCTAGACATACCTACGGAGACATGGTACACAATATGGTGGTATAATTCTACCAATTTGATAAACACGCCCCTTATAGCTTATCCCAAAGCTTCGTGTCTTCCTTCGTGGTACCCTTCTCCTTCTTCTGCCGCTTGAGAATCTTCGCCGGCGGAACCTTGAAGAACAGACTGGGAGACTCGCCTGGTTTCAAGGTATGGCTTAGATATCCTCGGTGTGCAGGGTCACGGTAGTATTCAATATCCCAACGAGCTGTCGGGTCAGGCAGTCTGTAGGAAAACCCCTTCTGTCGAAGTTCCTCTAGTACAGGCTGTACGTGCTCTGATCCGGTAGGTAGAGGCTTATCGGTATGGAAACTCTTGCCACGTACGAGCCGTGTTATAGCCTGCTTGGTATAGTATCGTGTCATGATCTTTCCCCCCGCCTTCTCAACCGCCTCGATAGCCGCAGCCGAAGCGCGAGAAACAACGATATCTATCGGTTGTCTCAGTGAATCCGCTCCCCTTGCTAATAACTTAATCCCGTCCTTGATTGTTCCAACAAGATTGGACTGTATTAGTTCCTTCGGTGTGATCTGCTTCGAGGCATCGATGCGGCCGGCGTCGATCCATTCTTGTAATTTGTTGAGGTTTACTTCGGACATGACAGGCGCGTGCCTATCGAATGGTTAGTTTCGGGTGTCAATTAAAGATATAACAAAGTCTGGCTGAGTCGTACAGATTCTCGAACCCAAGCTTTCCCCTCTGAACTACCAAGGGTGTCTGACCACCCTGGAACCACGGCCTAACCTTTCCATGCTGCTTCTGACCCTTATGACCTCTTCCAGAGGTTTTACCCTTTCCCGAGGACGGACCACGACCAACACGAATACGTTTTTGATAGGCACCTGGATTGTCGGAAAGGTTCGCAAGGATGGAAGCGCTACGAGTCTGGATAGAAAGGGCGTTGAATAATCCGACCAGCGATGAACTGCTAGGCTGTTCAATAGATGCCTTGCAGCATTGGGCTGCTAGCCGGACAGGTATTCGTGGAGGCATCTTTGCGACAGGTGCCTGTATTGGGGATTTGTGGTGGGCTGCCTTTGATACAAGAATTTCCCTTCACTTAACTTTTTCTGGGGTTGCCTTCTGATAAATGTGGTCCAAGCGTCGGGTCTTCGAGTACGTACCTCGTAGTGGGGTATACCTTTTGTGGGTACCTGTCTCGTTTAATACATAGTAGACTCATAGAGAAGTACCTATTCAACTTCCATGTGGACTTTCTATCGGAGTTGTTTGAATACCTATCCTCGATAGATTTCATAAGCAAAACCTTCGCGTACATGAATCTCTAATTTTTTATCAATTATTACGGGCGGACCAATCCAGTCAATCTCTACTACCAATATATTCAGCCATTCCTTGGACACCTTGAACCTTGGCTTCTTAAGCTCGAAACTACCCGGCAAAGCTGTTCATTTACAAAAACTAGAGGCAGAGCCAACGGTGGCATTTCAGGTTCTGAATTTCTATTTACCTACCTAGGTTAGGTAGTTATCCTAGAAGATTGATGCTCTTATTGGGCTATATTGAAATCAAGCGTTAGAAGCAGAATAAAACGTCAGATTACCGACTCTTTCTATCAAGAGTAAATCATGGTCAAGATACTCTAATAGGTGAGTACCTAGGTAACCGTCCCGCCAATCGTTATCCATGGCAAGCATGAGTGTGTCCATCCGATATCAGCACATCCGACCGACGATGATAGTTCTATCCCTTCCTTATTAAATCCTTATCTTCATAGGCCTTGTTCTTCCAGTTCAACCCTTCCCCGCATTGATACCATTCTTACACCTTAGGTATTTCTATACTAACCTTGCCCGAATCCCACTCTATCCAATCGAGGATTAGTATAGAATTGCGTAATAGTCATAAAGAGGTAGCATTATAGATCTATATGCAAGCCTTATCACACTACCGCTTTGGAAAAGGTGGCAATGATGAGGGTGTCTTAACAAGTCCCGAAACGATGTGTGTAAGTGGAGAGACTACCTAACTTAATAAATATACGGGATTATCATCTACAAGCAAGCCTAGATCTACTAGTCTAGATCTACTATCCAAGACGTCGTTTTATTATTAAATACTAAAGAGACATGGATGAGAAGAAGTTGGCAGTCGAAGCCACGTCAAATAACAACGTGAACGTCTCTAGTCCAACCCCTGTTCAGGCAGAAGGGCAATCAGTAGCATCATCCAAGAACCTTGACGACGCATACGATCTTTATCGGAGACAGGATGCTGTCGACCATGACCCTAACGAATCACGACAAGTACTGCGGAAGATTGACTGGAATATTTTACCACTTTTGATGGGAACCTATCTGCTCCAATACCTTGATAAGTCGAGCGTCAACTTTGCCAGCGTTTTTGGACTAAGACAAGGGACGAATCTGCATGGCCAGGATTACTCGTGGTCCTTGTCCATATTTTACTTTGGTATGAGGCTCGAGGACCAACTGTCACGGTAACGGCTTACCAACTATGGGTATTTCTAGGGTATTTGGTAGCGCAGTGGCCAGCTGGGTATCTTCTCCAAAGGTTCCCAGTTGGAAAGTTCATCGGCATCAGTATATTAGGTCATTAATATCACTCCTTGCTCCTCTCTACCCATGGAGATTGGACTGACGAAGACTTAGTTTGGGGCATGCTCACTATCGTTACTCCAGCATGCAAAAATTTCGCCGGCTTAGCTGTGAACCGTTTCTTACTCGGTTGCTTTGAAGCTGTAATTAACCCAGGCTTTGTGCTTGTCGTTTCGATGTGGTGGCAACAAGGCGAACAGCCCATGAGACTGACAACTTACTATAGTATGAACGGGATCGCAGGTATCTGTGGCGGTCTGCTTGGTTATGCTGGTGAGTTCTGTGAGATATCAGATTAAGACTAGACTTTTCTAACTTGCATGTAGTATGTTGTAGCCATAGCCCTACTGCCCTGTCGTCCCCCTTTTCCCTATTCATCCCCTAACCCGAGCTCTGCTCTACAGCGAATCTTTCCGTTCTTTTTCTGGCACTAACGCATAACAGATTGGTCATGTCACAGCGGGTCTACCTCCTTGGATGTACATCTTTCTCGTGTTCGGTTCTATAAGTTTGGCCTGGGGCACCATCTTCCTGATATTCATGCCCGATCTTCCCTCGACAGCACGGTTTCTAGACGAAAAGCAGAGAATAATCGCAGTCGAACGAGTAGCTAAGAATAGACAAGGAATAAAGAACCACCACTTCAAAACGTACCAGATGTGGCAATGTCTCTTAGATCCAAAAACGTGGATTTTATTTGTTATGGCTATTGCAGCGCAGATTCCAAATGCTGCCCAGTCGAGTGTATCACGCCCATTTTCCTCTTAAGTGGCAAGCAGAGCCCAAAACTAACACTCTGATTAGTTTACTTCGATTATCTTGGGGACGTTTGGCTTCGACGTGCTCCAGACACAGTACTTACAGATCCCGGGAAATTTAGTACAATTTTTTTCTCTCCTTCTATCTGGCTGGATTAGTTCCCGATTTCCGAACAGACGTTGTGCGGTCATGTTAGTGGGGAATTTGATCTGTGTCGGCTGTGGTGCGGCCCTTGTCGGACTACCGGTTGGTCCAGATGGGACGTATAACAGATGGGGACGACTGGTTGCACTCTGGCTGTGCTCATTCCAATCCGTAGGTTTCAGTTTAAGCTTGACGATGGTAAGCAGTAATGTCGCTGGATATACGAAGAAACAGCTCACGGGAGCTTTCTTGTTTGTAGGTTATTGTGTTGGGAACATAATAGGGCCTCAAACATTCATCGAAGCAGAGGCACCATTCTATACCTCTGCTTATGTCGCGTGAGTCTTCCAGGAATATAGACTTACGCTCATAACTGACTGTTTCTACTAGGATCCTCGTCGGCTACTCTGTGAAGACAGCAATGGTCGTGGTGCTATACCTATATATGTGGATAGCAAATAAGAAACGTGACCGCGAAGCCGCTTTAGAGGATCCAGAGCAAGAAGAACAAGCTATCGAACAAGGAATGCAGGATGCTACCGAGATAGATAACAAGGGTTTCAGATATGTGCTGTGAAGTAATACCAACTTCCAACAAAATCGTACAGGTACACGCGCACCAACCACTAGGAGATTCTGCTGGGATTCCCTAATTCTATCGAAATTTTACTCATACACAAAAGAAAATTGTTGGATAAAGTAACCATACATACCTACCTATCTACTATAATAATAACGGACCACGTAACGTTATCCTTAGCGACTAGGGTATCACTACTAAGATTGTAGCTACACGGATCGTAACGAGAGCTAAGCCACGCTCTCGGAACTAAATCTCAGATCGGCTTTGCTGAGATATATGTTCCCTATCCACAGTAGTTCCTTACTGCTAATTTAAGGCAACAGCTAGGCCAACATATTCGGACATGTGGCTTCTGTGATGGCTGGAGCTAGACTTGTCAGATGCTTGGTAAATGTGAGTTAAGTGTTGGTTTAATTACGTGAATAATTATTGTAGGAACACTATATGAAATGAATGGGCCACCGTAGGAAGACCTGAGAATGTTGCATGACTAGGCTTGAGTAGAGCTTGGAGGCACATAGTAGCTAAAAAAAATATTCCGTTTCACGAAACGAAAGCCTGTAACTACCGAGTGGATGTGACTAATAACAGTATGATCGATGAGGGGACCTAACTGACGGGTGGCTGCCATATCTTGATAGACTACCTAACGCATGGAGATACTGATGACTCCTATGATGGTTCAAGTCGTTTCACATCTGATATAACTAATCTAGACCCTTCTTGCGCTTCCCTTGAATTGGTTCTTAATTTATTCCGCTAGGAATGCTGCCTTTCTTCTAGGCTGAGTTCTATGCTTCAGGCCCAGGTCTAAGCCCGTGGCTACCTAGGCGTGAATATGAACCTTGATGTGGTGGGGTGATTGATTCATAATGCGGCTTGGTTCATCTCTGGTTGAGTGGGAATGTGGACCCCATGGTTAATAATTATGAGGGGAGACAAGGACAACACTATCCCCTAGAGCTGGATATTAGACGAAGATAGCTAAGAAAAGAAGGTAAGTGACTGACCTCTCACGAACAGCATTTCGGACTTCTTAGTTGTTGTCTCATAGAGCGTTAGTAAGGCAAAGCTATGATGAGCAAGAGAGTACTTACCCTAATTTCCTCCTCGTCGTCATCTTCATCTACCGTATAGATGGTTTCTACAACGTCGCCCAAGACTAAATTCATATGACTATCGTAGGCCTTTTATATATACGTTAGTTGGAGGGGAAAATAATTTGGTGTGAGTTAGCGGTGGTTCACATACATGAAGTCGGCCCTTTAGTTCACGGTCGCCACGTAACTTGACGAATACGACCTCGTCAAGGAGAAGGCGTACAAGGTCGAGAGGCTCAGATACCGAACCACTAGCGGGGCCTTCTTCACCACCTGCCATTATAAAGAGACTGGGTTAAGGGTTGATAGATTGGGCTAACGTTCTCCAGGTGGCGGTGTAATTGTTTCGAGTACGGCGTTGAAGCTGAGATTGGAATGGTGTAAGAGGTATGGGACGTAATATATGGATTTAACGATTTGACGATTTGACGATTTGATGTTCGTAGCTTGGTGAAAGGGAATGGGTCCGAGGCTTGGCAAAATCGTAAATAAGGCTTATCTAAGCTTCCTTTTTTTTTTTAAAGCTATGACCACCATAAAACATCAGGTAGGTACCTCGAGTATTGTACCTTTGACGATGTTAGTAGGTACATACACTAGCACACCTTCCCCATACCCACCTGTACCTAGCTACTTTTTAGTGTAAATTAGAGTTTTATGGGGAAGTTCTCCACGGCTCCGCAACTCCACAACTTTGTAATTTCATATCAATCATAATTCTATAAAAACTCAGGTAGCCTTGGGTAGGAAAGTCTAGGTACCTGCCTAAGAACGGTTTGGTCTCCTCGGATTCACCGCAAAATCACGTCTACTACGTGCTCTTATCGTTAATTACATCGTCCGTCTGGCTCATCCGGGTCAGTAATCTCTCTGCGCCGGTCATGATAACACTTGATACCTCTTATTATGATGTCCCCCGCTACCGTGATGGCGGCGTCTGGCCGATATCGAGCTCTCTCATATCTGCCCCTCAGGGGAGCTTACTCAAAGATTGTTAACCTTCATCGAGGTAGATACTCAAAAACATCATCTACTATAGACAACGTTAGTACTTTGCCATATGAATGCCTTTACAGGTCTTCACGTGGCCTAGCAACGACAGTTCATTCTACCGACGCCGTTTGGAAAGCGGATTTCAAACTTTTTAGTGACCTTCTCCACCACACTGAGAAAGAGCCTCAAAAAGGATATGGCAGCGGGGGTGCTATTGCCATCAATGAACCCCCATTCATAAGCTCTAGCCAGTCTTCAACAGATACAGATGCTCATATTAGGATCTTACCCGAGAACTTACCTAGTCCGTTCAAGAGAATTTTTGAGGCACTGCGGCAGAGAGATACTCAGAGATTATTTATCTACGCTAAACGAATATCAGCCATGCAAGAAGCTGAACTTCAGGCGGTTATCTCTTCTGTTCCTCGAACTACATTTACCGAACTCTTTCGGGCTTTGGACCCATTTGTCATTGCCAAGGATGCCGACCCAACAGACGGCGTACACATACCTCCTGGGGCGTACTATGCCCTAAGTTTAGATGCTACCATTGACGACTGGGGAGTGCGGAAATTATATTCGCAGCTACTACAGTTCATGCTGGTTCTCATGTATGCATTGAATGCCTCAGGTAGTGTTCTACTGGCAGAAGAGTACAAGTACATAATTAGATGTGCAGGTGCCGCTGGCGACCCTATGGGGGCAAAGTGGGTGTGGGAGCAGATGGTTCACACGGGGGTTACGAATTGGAGGCATTCTGAATCATACGCCGAATTTATCTCTGCGCGCTTCCTTGTGAACCCGCTCTACACAAGCTACGATAAGACTAGGAAAATGGTTAGTGGCCGAAGTTTGCATAGATTCAAATTAATGCTTCACTGGAGACAGATTGAAAAGTTGGATTTGATAAGATATCGTACTCGATTAAAGAGGCTATATTTTGGACTTAATAAGGAGGTCGAGCACGCCGAAGACTTAATCCGGTCGATGAGGAAAGACAATCCGGTCCGGAGACTCTACCAGTACATTATCACTAATCGTATTTCCATGGACGAACCTTTAACCTGCGCTCTGATTATTGCCTTTGGACGGGCTGGATCCTTACACGATATTAATCGTATTATATTAAAAAATCATTTCGGCTTCTATATGAATTATATGGATAAGAGAACCTCGAAAGCGGCGGTCGACTTACCTCTGCACGAAATAGTTGAGGTCGGCGGCCGTCCCTTTCTAAGGCCTACTGTCCGTCTCATAGAATCTGTCGTGGAGACCTACTGTTCAAATGGAGAGATTGCTATTGCCTTGAGGCTGGTGGTATACATATCTAAGACCTATGGAATTCCCATCCCCATGTCCGTATGGAAGGATCTCCTAGAATGGAGTTACATAATGAGTTCTCCGCCAGTTTCTACGGCGTGGAAGGATTCTAAATTGTTTACCAAAACACCGAACGTGGAAGTAGTAGAACTAATCTGGGACATGATGGTGTCTGAGCCATATAACGTACAACCGAACTTCGACCAGTACAATATCCTCATTCGGAGTCTTATAAGGCGGAGTCGGTTTAGCCAATTCATCCCGTACATGAGAGAAGCACTCGGCTTCTACAATATTCAGTGCCAAGAGTATGAAGATGCGGTAATCGAGTACAACCAAATGATTAAAGATGGAGTGTATATCAGCGAAACAGTACATCAATACCAGTGTGCCCGATTTAAGCTGGCAACTATGCGGTATACCATCCGGGTGTGGTGTCGGCAGTTCCTTGAGAGAGTTCGTAGTTTCAATCCTAGCAACCCACTTCTGACTACATTCGTCCCGGATTTCATCAAGGAATTTCGCGCTTTTATCCCAAACCCGGCGAATTATCGCACGTCTTCTGGATATGCTTCCCTCCTTGATCCTGCTAGGGAACAACCGAGATTATTCGTCACCCAACAATTGCCTATCACCGTACCTTTGAAAAC
Source organism: Daldinia sp. FL1419 (assembly GCA_025201765.1). Lineage (NCBI taxonomy): Eukaryota > Fungi > Ascomycota > Sordariomycetes > Xylariales > Hypoxylaceae > Daldinia > Daldinia sp. FL1419. The sequence continues at coordinate 25,736 of MU623418.1, forward strand.
TAAGTTGGGCGAAATCACGTATATAGATACGAAGATGCTGAAGTTCTCCGCGGCCTCTTCATCTAACCTAGCGGGCCACTTGCCCACATCGAAATTTGGGCTTGGGGCCCTCCTCACAAGCACGACCCGGACGAGGCATATACCGGACTATCGGGACGCCATAAAGGTATTAAACGAATCAGAACATGACTCCGAGTCCGAAGAGTTCCCAGAGATATCGGACACTTACGATGATGATGACGATGAGTTTTATTAGCGGTAGTGGCCGATCTGCGTACATACTTCATCACGATACTTGCAACATGCTTCTCTCCTACATAACCAACTGCTATTTTGTCGATATCCCGATAGCATTGATGGTGTATACACCTGATATATACACCGTTTATTGACAATCCTCTAGAAGGATTCTAGATATGAGTGTTTTACAAAGCTCATTTACTCGTGTTATATTATAGAATATTTGTTCGTATCGTGTGATCGTTGCTATTAAAAAAATTGCATATTTATTACTTATAAAACCCCTGGCGATTAAGACTTGACCTTCTCTAACCTAAGGTCATTCATATACATATACCGACTTAGTGCAATCCACCCCCATCGGAACCAAACCATCTGGCTCTGATGCGCCTCCGTCATGGCACGGCGCGCCGTCCCGTAGCTCTCCCGGCCACCGGCTAGCGCGCTCACACTGACCAAAATCCCGGGGTTGCCCTTGTCGCTCTTCTTGCTTGCGCCTCCCGGTCCGGCGAATGCCAACGATATCACGGTTGCGAAAATATCGAGGAAGCCGGTGTATTTGCGTAGTACGCCGACGGTAGTCAAAGTGTATAGATCGACGGGCGATGCCCAGCCGGGCTTGCCACGGGTTAGGGATGCGATGAAGGCGCGCGCGCCGTGGTATAGGGAGATGTGGTTTGGATGGGAGGATACGCCACGCGAGTCGAATGTTATGATGGCGTCGATAGTGGCGCTTGGGGCGGTTAGGTTCTCGGAGGACTTTTGCACGGCGAGGCGAGGTGCGAAGGCGTTGCTTAGGAGGGCGGAGATTTTGGCGGCTTCCCAGGTTATGGTCATGGAGTCGGGAAAGTCACTATTGAAGGCATCGGTTAGTCTCGTTACTAAATCCTGTATGTGTGGGATGGATTTGTTAGGCTCACGGGCTATCGTAGACCAAGACGTCGTCCTCGCGGGAAAGGCCTAGCAATATGCCGCTTTTGACAAGCTCCTTCTTGCGCGTCTCGCCGAGGCCATCAGCGTTGCCGGAGCTCAGGCAGAGGATCTTAACGTGGTTGCCGAGGTCGGGTCGGGTGAGGGCCAGAACGGTGGGAGCAAAGAACATGGCCTCGTCGTCCGGGTGTGCGATTAGCAGGCAGATACGCTTACCACGTAGCATTGGTAGTCGGGTCTGCGATACGGATGCTGTGTAGATGTATAGTAGTGGGAGGATGACGGCTAGAACGCCGAGGGTCGATAGAGATGGGAGCGGCATCTTTTGGCTCTGTTGACTACCTAGGTAGCTTGCCGTCGACGTCGATGCGTAGGATGTTATGGAGCTTCCTAGTCTCCTCCCTCCCCTTTTGATTACAACTTTGACAGAGGTTGAGTATGTCTAAGTCTCCGCCCCTCAACTACAAATACCGTCAACAAATAGGAATAAATAAGTACCTGGGTAGCTTCAAGTATAGATAAAAAATAGCGGTTGCCGAATCCTTAGTCTGGCCAATGCCACCTTACAAATACATAAAGACGAAACGTTAAGATGTATATTTTCATAACGCGGGGTCTATGGAAATTGCAACCAGGCAGATTCGAATCTTGGCCCTAGGTATCGGATAGACCTGAGAAAGCGACGATGAGCTTCGCGCTGAGATTCGCGTTTGAATGAAATTAAATAAGAGATACAAGCCCCTCTATTACACCTCTTTGAATAATATATATCAATTGTTGCATATATCTATTCACCTATCCAGATAACCTTATGTTACGCACATAAAACATTAACGTTTCGATCTTTTATTGGCTGGCAACAGCTGCTCAAACCCTGTCGAATACAACTGAGCTCATGGAGCTTACCCCCCTCCCCCCCTGAATGATTATTTACATCGTATCACTGACACTGACACACAACCATCTTCAGCCTTACGTCTTGGACCTTTAATCCCACCTTAATATATTCTTAGCTCTAGCATCCCCTTCACTATGGTCAGGACCCGGAAAGAAAGAAAGGCGGCGGACGGGATCAAACTGGCTCACCCCGATCGATCCGCCGCTCCCAGCGAGGACACCCTCCTAAAGCTTGCTCAAGACCGCAATCTTTTCGAGGATGCTGAGCGGAAGAAGAGGAAGAATGCGAAAGACAGTGATTCAGAGTCGGATGACGGGGATGAGCTCTTGTCGTCGACGGCCGATAGAATATTAGAGGCTATGCTATGGAGCATTAGTTTATCTATGCTTCATTTCACTCTCGATGTGCTTGTCCAGCATCAATATGCAATCTCCATCATATGGCCCCAGATCATAATCAGATCGGTGCAAGCATCCATTGGTAAGCTTTCCTGGTAAACAGCCAACCAACCAACCAGCTGTCACTCTATTAGCCCGAATTAATATGTCTAGTATTCTTCCTGCTTGTCTATGTGCTCCATCCACATGTTTCGGCTCCTTCTTTCGTCCCTGGGCTGCCTGTGAGGTTTCAGTCTCCACTACGGCAGATAATCTTCCTTGTTGCAAGTGTCGTCTCCGGCTGCTACTTAATTCATATTTCGAATAAGTACAGCTACCTCGCTGTTATGAAGCAATCGCCGCCTCTGGGCTGCCTCTGGATTTGGTCCGTTATTGAACTTGACTTGCCATATGCTGTCCTCTCTTTAGCATGTACCGGCGGGTTTTTCTATCAGGGCGGCTATACAGTTAAGCAGCCATATTGATAGATATCTCAGGCATAGAAAAATACCTAATATTTACACCAACATCAACCGTCGAGGCCTAGGCTGCATAGATATTGTTGGCATACAATCGATATCATTTTTGCCCATCTAGGTCTAAATAGGTACTGAGAGAAAATTGACATATAGCAACAGCTATTCACATCGGCAGCTTGTTATAAAACACAAACCAGGCCCTTCTTTCACATACGAATTAATTACCTTAGGTCCCTATTTATTGCCGTAATAATAAGTTTGTATTGTAATACCCTTTGTGCGTACTGTATGGGAAGCCATTTATATCCCAAAATAATCCATATGCATATCGATTATGTTCCTCTACGTGGTACCTCACGCCGTATCAACAAGCCGTCAGGTACCCTCCCCTAGGCGTTGCTCTGCACGAGGTCAGCGTCGACCGAAGACTCGAGGGCAGATTCGGCGCCTGCTATTGCACTATCTATGCTTATCAACTAATTAGGTGATTTAGTGGTGAAAACATTGGCTTGCACTCTATACAATATTCCTGTCGTAGTCATTGCCCACTTTGGCGGCGATGCACCTGTAGTTGTCCCAGCTGCAACATCCCTCCCATAAATTTTGACGCCGACAGACTCACCACCTACATTATCGAATATTATAAAACAATTTGAACGGGCTCATCCGACATACCTGTATAATATATTCGTTTCCGCCAGCATGGTGGGCTGTTTCCCTCCGTTGTCTGCCCTTCTGGCAAAGAAGCCACCCCAGGTACGTTGAGACTGGATTTACTTGTTGCTCCAGGAGGTACCCCTTAGACGCGTCTATCACAGTATATTGCGACCCAGTCGCGTTTTTTTTATATCTGCTGCCTAAGTTTCTTTTACGGCTGTTGCCTTGAAGTCCACATATTCACATCCGCCATTCCTCCCATTTACACATTCACTCGTTTAAATATACCCACCTCATTATGTCGCCGATGGCATGATTTGATGTTTTAAACAGAACCAAATACATATTTCCCCTATCACATATACTTACACTAAGCGCTTATCGCCTCGGCCCATCTCTCTATTCTGGGGAGATATTACTGTCAAACCACATACTCATACCTCTTTATTTAGGTCGCCGATACGGCTAGTACTTCCAACACCAACAACAACATGTCGAAGCCGGACAAGTACAAGACACCTGCCGAGAAGGGAACTGTGGTTCCTGGAACTGCCAGCAACTCCAACTGGAAGCCATACACCATCCCGTACACCGGTGCTGGTGCCCAACGCTCTACCAGTGTCAGTGGTAGTGGAAGCGGCAGTAACTGGACTCCCCAGAGACCCCTGAGATCTGAAACCTTTGCCGTGCCTTCTCACGCCGCGCCGCCTCTGTACATTACCAACAACCAGAAGAAGGACAAGCCCGCCGATAAGAAGGGAAAACAACCGGCCGTCGGCACGGATAAGAAGGAGAAAAAGGCTGTCGACGAGACCCAAATGTTCAAGGGCAACTATATTGTCAACCGCCCAAAGCCCGAAGACCGTCAGTAAGAACAGGTATGTGCTTAGTTTATTCGAGTCCTTTCTGTAATGCTCTGCTCTGCTCTGCACCAAAGTGTCGACGCACCATATTCGATTTAACATTCTAGTACTTATCTAACTGTCATTATTAGGCTACCCTAGAGGTACTGCTTACTAGTACAGCATCGTTTCACATACCACTCTTCTACTCTCCACGTCGAGCGAAGCAGCTCTGTTTTACATCAGCATTTCGGCACTGGCATTTTCGGGCGTACTAGCAGTTGCGGCGATAATTCCCTATTTCGAAAGTGATACCCCTTAGCTACGATCATGATCACAAGGCGCGGGTTCTGGACTGGCTTTGATAGTTTGCAGTTTTTTGTTGTTTCTTTTGCAATTGTTTAATTTTGAACGTATGGATTTGCGGGCAGGACGGTTTATGCGAGGATAGTTGGAATGCATGGTAATGGATAGGAGGGAATGAGGGGTGGCAAAATTGGCATTATCATTGCACTGGCATTTGCATTTGCGTCTTGTTTTGTAAGAACAAAGTTGACCATCGAAAGCTACTTAGCTAGTAATAATTAGGGCGACTGTCCTCAATTTGTATTAACCATTCATTCGTGCGTGAATATTAACCTGCTTTGACTTGACCCTAAGTTTGCCTTAACTTAACGCTGGCACACCCCGATAGGGGTGGTAGTTGGTAGGATCTGGCTCTTAAGCTTATAAAACTTAGATCTCCGAGGCGTCAATGAAGCCTAAAAGAAGCTTTTCCCGATGTTTTGAACTACCACCTTGTGTTATGCGTAAATTCGTGATAGGAGTAATCAACTACTCCTAGATATGAAAGCACAATAATCACAGACCCTTTACTACCTCCTACTAAGCTCTTCGTATCCAGCTTGAACTAAGCTCTCGGGGCCCTTAACATCGCCAACGCCAGTCCAGTAGAATAAACCGCCCAGCCCCTTTTTCTTTGCATACTCAGCTTTTCGTCTGACCGTCTCCGGGACGTCAAAGCTAACAAAACCCTTATCCGCACGGTCCACAAAGCTCGCAGCCACAACATTATGGTCGACTGCTGCATTTTGAATCCACTCGAGCGGGAGATCGTTGTAGTCAATCTCTGCGGCTGACTTGAATGGCTGCCCGACCCCGCGGGCCCCTGCGAAAGATCTTGCGTAGACTGGCACACCCAACACTATCTTGTGAAGTGGAAACCCTCTTGATGCTAGGTATTCTACACCGCGATGACATGAATTCCGCAACGCTGGGTACACATGTTCTTGTGAGCCTGATTGGGGTAAGAGTTGCGCATGGTGGCCGGACACGTCGGTCCATGGGCCATTAAAATCGTAGCCCATTAGGTTCAAGCCATCGAGGAGTTTCCCGGCCGTGCGCATATCGATATTCTTGAGGCAATACTCACCAGTGGGCAGAGCAGTGGTAAGGAGGTATCGTGGAGAGGGCAAGGCGTCTCTGAGGGCCCGGATTACGGCCATGTAGTTTTTCCCTGCATCAGACGTAGTTGGGTGCTCCCAGTCAATGTCTACGCCGTCGAATTGGTACTGCTCCACGAACTCCTTGCAGGACCTCGCGAACGTAGCCCGACAGGTAGAGTTCGCGGCCATAGAGGGAAACTCAGCGCTACCGCCACCGCCACCGATTGAAACTAGAGTTTTGAGGTCAGGTCTTTGCTGCTTCAGTTTGGCTAGAGCATTAAGGCAACCCTTCTCTCCGTCGACGTCTTTGGTGCAATCTGCGAACTCGTCTAATAATCTAAGGGTTCCGTCCTCATTTAGTCGAACAAAGGCATAGAATATTTGATTGATATAATCGAGCTGGAGAGAAGAAGGAGGGAAACCCTTGTAAACTCGCCAGCTTGGATAGTAGACCGCATTGATGGGAGCTTGGTTAGATAACATTTTGGAAGCTTTAGAGGTAAATAATGGGCAGATGTGTAGATATACTTGGTTGGGTGCGAGATAATATCTAGGATGTAATTATGATTCGATTAAAATTTCCAAGGGTAATCTTAGGTAGAGGTACGATTTAGGGATGTTACTATTTAATGTTTTGATATGTCGGGTTTGAATGAGGATAGGATAGCCAACTTGATGATGCTTTTGAGGTTATCCGGAACCACGGCAAGCTTCCAACCTCGGTGTGGCTTGGCTGTACCAGCTAGATCTAATAAATTAATCAACGTACTTACCTCGAGTAACACGAGATCTTGTATTTTGGAAGAACCGTCGTAGATTCTAACCTAGAAAGAAGTACCTACTCTTCTCTGCCTACCTAGGTAGATACCTACCTGGTACTAATTGTCCACCGGACTACCTACCTACATAATCGAACCTTGACATCCCAGCGGAATATTCCCGATACATGACAAATGTCTCAATCTTAGTCAGTGTAGTTAAGCAATTAGGATTATCTTTTCTGGACCCAACAGGAAGTTTGACTCCGATGCGAATAAGTCCATCTTAATATGTACCTAGGTACCTAGGTAGGTAGGAAACGAGGACTCGGAATGCCTCGCGGTAGAAAAAAAAAGAGAAAAAAAAAAGAGAGAGATACAAATCTTGAAAACGCATGGTAACGTTCCTAGAAGATGTGAGCAGGTATTAACGATATTAATAATAACTAAGAACCTTTGAAAGAAGAATTCGAACAAGTGGACTTCGACGTAAGATTGATATAATAAATATTGATGCATATACCCGATTTGATGGGTATACTTAGGTACCTACCTAACCTAGCAGCCTAGGTATCTAGGTACTCACGGGTAACTGTTGTCGAATAATTCTAGGAAATTACATGTACTATTTTGATAAAAAAAATATAACTAACTATTATCTAAAAAGAGGGATTTCTATTTTGAAAAAAGCAATAATACATACAACTCCTATAGTTGCTCAATTAACCGAGTCATCTAGTTTAAACCTTCCCTAACTAGGTACCTAGGTAAACCCCGGAATTCATTGTCCCATAACTTTTCGCTCGCTTAGACCCTATACGTAGTTTCTCATGTACCGACGTTCCGACATTCCGACGTTTCGACTTGATCTTTTCGTCATCTTCTGTCTTGGCAAAATGCTCCGCAACTCATTGTCAAATTCATCCTGATTTGTGACCGCAAATGGTGACTTGTGCCCATATATGCAATTCGACTTGATTGTGATTTCAGGCCGAGGCGAATCTACGGGCACCACATTTCGACTCGAACGTCTTGCAATTCATCGAGAATCTCGAAGTCCATGTTCGTTTGCTTGAATGCCACGATGATCATGTCGAACCCCTCGAGACTCGACTTGTTCCAATCGCTCATGTCCAAGCGAGGAATGTGAGGGATAGCAGATTGTTCTACTAATGCGTCGGCAAACATAACATCGACTCGTCGAGAGTCGGCAAGAGTCTGGATAAGTTTCAACCCCGGTGAGTTGCTCAGATGAGATTGACCAGCCTTAAATCCCACCCCGACAACTAGTACTCGAGGTCGGAACAAGCTGGAGGACTTATCTGAGGGTGGCAGAGGCGACGAGGTCCCAGTACGTTCGATATGTTCAAAATCGATCTTGTTACTGGCGAACAGGCTCTCGCCGTTAGCGGGAGTCTGAGTTGAGGCATCATGTGGCGTCTCCTGGAAAAGGGCATCTAAAGCCCTTTGTCCAATCTTCTCCGGTCGCTGCCACATGGTTTCGGTTGCCATCTTCAAAAGAGGGAATGAGCTGTTGGCCATGAGATAGTACGGGTTGACAGGGATACAGTGGCCTCCAACACCGAGTCCTGGTGTGAACGGAGTATACCCGAATGGCTTGGTAGATGCCGCTCTGCATACTTCATAGGGATCGATGCCGTGACCGATGCAAGCATCCGCCATCTCGTTGGCGTATGTAATGGCAATCATCCTCTGGCAATTCTCGTACAGCTTGGTCATCTCCGCCGTTTCCGGTGTGGACACGGGTACTATGGAGTCAAACACACGCGAATAAAGACGAGTGATGGCGGCAAGAGATCCGGGGACAACATCATCTAACCCAGAAATGACCTTTGGGATCGTCTCCATAGGTGGATCGGTTCGTCCGGGGTCAACTCTCTGGGATATGGTTAGTGAGATTGACTAAAGACCGTAACATTGATAACGTACCTCAGGCGACATGCCCGCGAAAAAACCTTTCTCTTGAGCTAAGGGGCCTAGCAGTTGCCTCGTCATTCCGATGGCAACCGAACTTTCTATCACCACAGTTGAACCTGGTCGGGCATATCTTCGCACGTTTGTCAACGCGCTTCTGACGTAAGATGTGTCGATTGTCTTGTCAGCTTTAAGAAGCGTTGGCACTGAAATGAGGAAGTGGGTAGCCTTGGAGAGGTTTCGAGGGTCAAGGGTGAAAGATACTCGGCTTTCTTCACCCCCAAACTCCTCTTCTAGCCTTCTGAGTTGCTCCTTGGACACATCGAAACCCAGTACATCGTAGTGGCTCGAGAAAGAACCAATGAGCTGCGTTCCAACATATCCGCAACCTATGACAGCCACAAGAGGCTCTTCATTCTCATCTATGCGATCAGAGCGGATTACATCTGTAGTCTGTAGCCCATCTGCTTCGCCAAAGGTGTAATTTTGGGGAGTTCTTGGGGGCGAGGTCTCCTGGCTTGGCCTATTGACATGTCCGAAGGGGTCCACGGTTAAAGGACGGCGTTGAACAGGGAAAGCTGCTCGAATCTCTTGCATGACATCGTCAACGAGAAGAGGGTGCATATTTAAAAAATATTTCTAATCACAAACGATGATAAACGAGTGGATTGGTCAACTATAAGAGAAGCAACGCTTTCTCTACGAGTTGAAAATGACCGAGAAGTAGAAGTTGGCACAATGAGAGAGCCTAATAAGTGAAAGCAGATCGACAATGAATGGAATTAATCTTGTCGAGACATAGGAGGTCCGGGGTGGAATATAAAGTATCGAATTCTGAGGTTAGACCTCGCCTCTGACTCAAGTACACCAAAGATTCAACCTTTCTCCCTTGACTATTATTCGATCTATTACATACAAACTACCATCGGTCTAGAACAATTAGGTTTATTGGATCAGACCCAACATAACGGAAACAACTCTTGGTCACCCAGCTCGGCGAGGGTGAAATCTACTATCAACCAAACCAGTCTCTAAGGTTACGCACAGAGTTTTGCCTTAGCAAGACCATGGAGTGACGTACTAGTGGTGAGAAGCACATCTCTTACTTAGCTTATTTGAGTGGGGACTGCTCCCGCGAGTCATTACATTGCGATCAATCTTTCAGTTATTGCATCTCGACATCATTAATATCACCTTAGATCCAGGGTTTACACCACTTACACTAGTAAGGGGAAGAGGCAACAAACTAGCCGTGGAATTAAGGTGATTACATATCGAGTCCCATTCTCATGCAGATGATCTGCATGGAGCCGCACACGGCTACTTGGCCACCCGATTTGCTTATTGGCCCTCTACAAACCAAATGTTTTGACGTTGATATTAAGTTCGCTCACTTATTGTTACTCTCGGGAATGACTATATAGTTTGTTAGTGCTCCGAGCGTCGCAAATATATAAGCTCCGAAGTCTATCTTCATGTTTCGAGCTACGACACGCACATACCCTTGGATTCAAACAATACGTCTCTGCGAAGGGCGAGAATTCGAGTTAAAATCGACCCAGCGCAACAATAGATATCCGTCTCGCCACTAAGGCTGAACGTGGGTCTGGGGTCTCCATCCCAGGTTTCTCCTATTTCGCATCGATGCGATTGGTTGTCTGCAGCAGCGCTAGCATTATTCACACCGTTGGAGCTATACACCTATTTCCTATATGCTAGTCATCTGCTATGGGTCTGAGGTCGAGAGCTATTCTAGATTATAATGGGTTGTTTACCAGACTGCCTGACTCGAGCAGACCCGAGATGATGTCTCTTATGGAGCCATTGTCTGGATTTTTGTCTCCGGCATCATGGAAGCCTACCATAAGACATATTACATAGGCCAAGCCGTTTCTCTGAATCCGCAGGTATGGAATAGTCGGAAATTAGACTGTTCTGCCATAAAAGTTTTTCTGCGCACTGATGTATACAAATCTTGGTGGATCTGTTACTCGTAAAGGCCATAGCGGGTTCAATCCTCTGCATGCATACCTTGGAAACCTTGGAAAATTCCATTTCTTTACGCAATAAACTCTCGTTCTCTGACAATGGACCCAGGAGCTTATTGTAGTATCTTCGACCGACATGTATGATAGTTACCCTAAATACCATGTAAGGATCCATTTGGAAACTTGACTAGGCCGTCGTACCCTTGGCTTGCGAAATATGAATTCATCAACATCATCCCGAAGCTTCTTCGTATCCTTGATGTCTTGCTTGTCAGCCTCTTACCACAGGAAGACGTCAGAGGAAGGCTGACTGGAAAAGAATACATAGGGCTAATTTTCCCCTAGATCAATTAATAAATTTTGACTCTTCTGAACTCTGTCGCCTCGAGGAAGCTTCAGGAAATTTCATTAGTCATTCACTAAAAGCCTGCTAGGACATTTGATGTCACTCGTTCTTGAAACATTTTTTTTCGTTTCCTTAACTCAGACCACTTGTTTTTATGGTGCCGAGCTACGAGCTTCTCGACAGGTCTATCAAGAACGTGGACGTAGTGTCTTCTTGTCCGTTTTGTTGTCATCGTCAGTACTAGTGACCTTTCGGCTTACTACGGCGGCCACGCCAGGGAGGAAATATCATGGTCTTCACTAATCAGACCACAAGAGTTAGTTAGCCGCTCCTCATCTTTTCCGTCTCTAACGACAAATAGGTGGAGAGTAATCTAAGTACGGATAGAGGAACCAGTTCGTCGACAGAGAACCCATTCTCAGATAGACACGGTCGACCTTCGCGATCGCTTAGTCTCGGATCGTCTCGAGAGTCTGCTCAAAATGAAAAAGCAGAGGTAACTGGCCCCGGATATGAAGCCCCTCACGGGCCCGGGCGAGCTACCGGTGACAGTTTTGCCGCTGGACTACACCCGCAGTCCGGTCAGCTGCGTACTCCGATCATAAGAGTACCGACGGACTCAGGCACCATATTATCAGCCTCCTCGAACGATTCCGGACCACACGAAGAGGAGCGGGCCGCGGCGCTTGAAAGTCTGCCTCCTCTTTCGGTCAATGCGACAGCCGCGTCTATAGCCGCTGAGGCTATAGATCCTGAACTCATCAAGAAGGGCAAAAGGAAGGTTGCCAGAAACAAGTATTTTGCGATATTTATTATATTTAGCTTGAAGTAAGTTATTTATTCATATTTTCTTCGATGAGAAGCTAATTATCGTCAGCTTCATGTTCATATTCTCCAGCTGGTATTGGCCTAGGTTCTATTATATATACCTGCCATTCATCTCATTGCCTCTTGTCTTGAACTGCGTCATGATTTTCGATGTCACTGTCTGGTCATTGAAGAACCTGGTATTCAAACCGAAAAAGGTCCCGCCTGAGACCCCGGAGGATCTGGTCCTGCTTATGCCTTGCTACAATGAGACCTTTGAAGAGTGCAGTAGGTCTCTCGACTCGCTCGTCAACCAAGTCAACATCAGTCATCATAAGCAGGCGATTATGGTTGTTTGTGACGGCAAGGTTAGAGGCCCCGGAATGGAAAAAACCACAGGAGATTATCTTAATGAGGACATTTTCACCGATCAGATTGAGCGGCGAATGATCCGCGCGGCTTACGTCGCCTGGGATGGCCAGTCTATGGATGTCGACGTATCAAGAGGGATTTACAAAGGCGTGCCGTTTTTCTGCATAGTGAAGCAGCAGAACCAGGGTAAACGAGACAGCTTGATCGTTGCTCGCTCTTTCGTGCACAATTTCAACCTACGAGCCCAGCGACCGAAGGTTATCTTCTCTCCGGAGTTCTTTAAGGCGATGACGGACTTCTTAGTTCATGATGCTGGAATTCGCCATGTCGAGTTATTAATCGGCATGGATGCTGATACGGTATTTGCCCATGATTGCATCGGCCACCTGGTCGAAGAATCTCATTACCCCGGGACCGTCGGCGTCTGTGGTTATGTTGCGGTAGATTTCTCAACCGCCAAGTGGAATATGTGGTCTATCTACCAGTCTGCCGAATACACCATCGCGCAAGGGCTACGACGACTTCACCAGAGTCTCTGCACGAAGAAAGTATCTTGCCTTCCTGGATGTTGTCAGCTACTCCGAGTTTGCGAGGAGACATGTGGCGATTATATTCTTATTGAGGAGTTCGGTTACCATCCCAAACCAACTGATGGCATTATCAAACGTATTCGTGCCACGGCATCTGAGGACCGGAATCATGTCTGCTTAATGCTTATGAAATTTCCCAAGGCCAAAACGCGACAGGCTCTAAAGGCGTACGCCTTTACCGATGTGCCGCATTCGCTATCAGTCTTTCTCAGCCAGCGGCGCCGCTGGACACTTGGAGCGACAGGTAACGATCTTATGTTGCTTCTTGAATCCAATTTTAAATTCAATTTGTGGGAGAGAATCGTCGCCCTTTCCAACGTTTTGACATGGATGCTGAACTTTTTCGTTATTGCGAGTCTGGGCTGCATGATATTCGCGTTTATGCGTAAGTACTCGAATCGTCAAGAGCATTCTTAGTTATGGTAATGGATATTAACATCGAACTATACAGATCAAGACGTATGGATCATCATGGTTTTTGCTTCCATTATGATTATACCCCTCTGCTATTACGTCGGTTTGGCCGTATGGCTGTGCCAAAACTCGCTGGAACGCCGTCAATACCTCTTAGGCCTCGCTATCTTTACGACCTGTGGCCCTTTCATCAATATATGCGTCACTCTATACGCGTGTATCTACATGGACAATTTCGGTTGGGGTAAGACGCGCAAGGTCATCGCCGAGACAGGTGAAGCCGAGGAACCAGACTGGCAAGCGCAGCAGGAACGGTACCAGGATGCTCTCAATAACAGCGAGAAGATCGTCGGTACTATGGTTCCCGACGAAGAGAACCAACTACACCCGGAAGTATACAGGACACCATTTACGGCACCCACCCCGAGTCACTTTACACTCAGCAGAGCTGACAGCGAAATAATAGAGGGGGCACCACAGGAACTACCTACAGACCCAGCCGCTCGTGGAATCGATGGTGATATATTACAGCCACCCCCTCCCACATACCTAACCCACAATCCTCCTATACACGATCTTCCAGTGTGCAATTTCCCTTCGTACAACCCAATCACACTTACATTTAGCCCAGATACGCTCAGCCCTCCTACACACAATCCTCCTACTCACAATCCTCCCACTCACAACCCCCCCGCGCATGACGATTCTCCTACACTTAACCCTCACGCCTCTGATGCCCGCCAATTTAACTAGGTGGCATCACTGGCTATGGAACACAGGAGAATCCCGAATCATAAGAGTTAGTTGACAGGTGCTGAGTTTCTAACGCTACAAGAGCCCACCTCCTTTGTGGCTTTACGTTTTGGCCCCCCTTTCAACATACAAGCAATTGCCTGGCGTTACGGAAATTCAAAAGCTTGGAGAGTGTGGTGCATTAGGTGGTCTTAGAAGTTACAAAACGTCTAGTTTCTATGAATGGGCGGACGTGCTGATTCGCACGTTCATCTCCTAATCTACCATGGGGTAGTGTCACGGTTGCTCAATATGGACATTGGACAAATACACAAAAGTATGTAGATTTAGAATTCTATAGAGTGGTATGGCCGCGGTGCTCTAGGGCGTCTGCGGCCACATTAAAAAAAGTTAATTATTATCTATCCCGGGCTTGACAGTTCCAATATTCCAATATGAAACTCTGGCCGATTGACCTAATATACTAGGTTAAGTGGCTTCGTCACAAGTGAAATCCAGAGTAATATCATCTCCGTTTAGTAAACAACCTAAATTCCATAATAGCGTAGTCGTAAGATTATTACCTAGGTACAAATAGAGACTAACCTTGACAACGTTCGTGAACCTTTATACTGGTTCAAAACAACTAGCCTTTAGCTTTATGCCCAAGCATATAGTATGAAGGCTTCATATAGAGGCATGGGGTAGAGGGGAAAAAAAAGAACTATAAATCCCGTTAACCTTTGGTTTTTCTATCTGAGAAACCCTAGTAATAAGAGTAACTTCGAGTTCTGCCTGACCTCGCCACCGTAGTCGACGCTGTGGGTTACTTTGCCTAGGAGAGGTGTTATAGTTTCCCCGTGCGAGTCCAAGGCACAGTCCCCTTTTCCTAACATATTACCACCCAAGACCTCGACTGAAGTACATATAAATATTGGTCCTCTCCCTATCCTCACTTCCCATCCTTGCTTCTCATCCTCGCTTCTCATCCTCGCTTCTCATCCTCACTTCCATTTCACAACAGACCACACAGCCAATCAATATATTCAAACCCTCTATCATAACACCTGTTCAAGTAACGTCTATTCATGCAGCAACTATTCAAGATGAAGTTATTCAAGATGAAGATAAAATTCCCAGAAATGTCGGTTCCGGGCGTGCGGGCATTCGTCTGTGCCCTTCTCTCGATGATGATCGCGTCTCTGACGATTGTGTGTGTGGTGGAACTCAGGCTGCTTAACAAAGAACAGGCCGAACGTGCAAACTGCACCATTTCGGACAATCATATTGTTATACCTCGTTCATCACGGGACCTGTACGTATCACCTGCCTCCTTGCAATCCATACCCCTGATTCTAGGCATACTTCTTTCCATCAGCCCATCTGACAGCTTGCAGCGGCCAAGTTCCCGTTGGAACTCCCCTATTCAACATGTCGCGGCCGCATATGGGCGACCTCCCCTACGGCAAGGCTATCTTCTCTTGCGTCAACCCGGGCCAGGTAGCCCTTACCTTCGACGACGGCCCGTGGTACTGGACCAGCCAGATTGTGGAGTACCTAGAACCCCTCCACATCAAGGCGACTTTCTTCGTCACGGGCAACAACCCGTGGTTGAACCGACGTATCGACACGGACCCTACCTACCGCGAGCTGCTCCAGCACATGCATATCAAGGGACATCAAATCGCCTCGCACACCTGGTCGCACAAGCATCTAAAGGACATCGGCCGCGAGGGCCGGTTCAAGGAGATGGTTTACAACGAGATGGCAATCACGGACGTGATCGGAGTGCCGCCGGCGTACATGCGGCCTCCGTACGGAGAGTGGCGGGACACGCAGGAGATGGAGGATTTGGATGCGCTGGGATACCACGTCATCATGTACAACGTCGACACCAAGGACTACAAGCACGACACGGAAGAGGACATTGACGCATCCATTAAACTGTTCAAGGAATCGATTCGCGAGGACGGGCAGGGATCGTACATCATCCTCGCGCACGACACCCACCAGTGGACGGCGGAGAAGCTGGTCCCGGCCATGGTTCACGTCTTGAAAGACCGCGGATACGAGCTCGTCACGGTGGGCGAGTGCTTGAACGATTCAGATTGGAATTGGTATAGGGATCCGTATAAGTTTGAGCACTGATTGGGGACATGCTAGGATGTTAGAGTTGGTGAGGGTTGGCAAGAGTTGGTATAGGGATTACGGGCGTTAAAGATTGGATAGCCGGTACCCCTTTTTCTCTTGGATTTTTGGAATTAGGAACTGCCGACATGGTGGCTATAGCGGATAGGAAACAGTTGGTTTCCCTGGCACACACTTACTGTATCCCTCGGGTCCTAATAGTTAATTCGTATTTTGGTTAGGACTCTATGTAATAATCAATATTTTCTATCTTAATCGCGCGATAGATTCACGTCAGGTATAGTTAGAGCGGTAAATCTATAGAGAATTCAGAAGCCGGTTCTTTGTTTCTTACCTAGATTTCCCCATCGACGAACACGTTCGAGCTCATCCAAAGGTTTATGAGCACGACGACGGATGTTTTCTTCTTCTAATTCGTTTGAGCGGACCAAACTATCCGGTGTTTCTATCTTGTCTCGAACCATAATCAGCTTGGACAGCCCTAGCGTAAATAAATATCTACCTAATTAGTGAATCATAGTAGTGACTTTCGATCGGAACCTTTTCTTTGTCCTTATATTCACTTCCACCCCTGCGCTCTCGACGTTCTCTGGTGTACATTGTATCTTCAGCCGCAAACTCTACGATGTCTCTCCTACGCGAACTAGCATGGGTTAGTGGATAACAATGGTAGAGAAAATAGAATATCCGTGCGAGAATAGTAAAGCTAAAATGGCCATTTGGCTCGAGAGTTGATTGGAGCGCATAGAAGGAACTAGGTTAGCATCGTTGGGCGATTTACACGGTTACATTCTAACTTACATGAGTATCGCATTGCCGGGCTTACACCGCTACGTGTTAGCTTTTTCTTGGAAGAGAAACCCCTTTTTTCTCTTTTTTTCCCTCCTCTTTACATAGTTCATGGTGTTAACGTTTAGATACAACGAAGGATCGAGTTATTGGCATGTGGATTACCTAGGATCTAAATCCAACCAAACGGGTTTCGTGGCGAATATAGTTACAATAATAGTTACAGTAGTAGTTGACTCCATCGCCAGGTAGTCTAGACAAGTACACAGACGGCCTTTAAGTTCAGAGAGCCTCCCGGAGGTTAATATCTATCCATGTAAAGAGTCTAACCCCTGTTCGAGGGTGGGTTTCTTTTCTTTTCTCTCTCGCGTGCTGGGCGTGGTTGAGACCTTGACCCCCACCCCCCCTTGTCTTCCCTGTTCCCCCAGTGGAGAGTTTCTTTTTCTCTGCGGAGGCTCCACGGGGTTGGCCAATGGGGACGTCATCTCCCCCTCGTTTCCCCTCGTCTCCTTTGCGTTGGGATCTGTGGGACTATGTCATCTCGTCCAACCCGGACTGCAGAAGGAGGAGATTTTGGGGTTTGTGGGGACTGAGCTTGGATATTTTTTGAAAGAAAAAAAAAAAAAAAAACATCGCATCGTCTCTTCGTAGCCATGCCCTGTTCCTTGCCATACTTATGCCTAGCGAGGTATTTCGGCTTGATGTCGGGTACGAGACGCGGCGAGGACCGGGGGCCTCGTGACCTACGTTGCCGAAGCCATTGGTTCCCTCGCGGCGGTTATACTGTGACGTCGGTCTAACTATATCAGGTATTTAGTTGAGCGATGCCTTTATCTTCTTACTAGTTAGAGTATCCAAGTATCATTCATTGAGTATATATCATGTAGATCGCCCCCCTCTTGCAGATTTCCGTAAAACCTCTCACAACATCGTGATTCATTCTCGTAAGAGGAGACGCGTATATATATATGTGCGTGTCTGTGTGAGTAGTAAAAGAATCGATCGTGTATTGCTCCAAGCACGAGTCGGCAAGATGGAGAGGCTTCCCGGCACCAACGTAGCCAACTTCCTAGAGAAGCGACAGCTGCTCATCGCGATCAACTGCGTCGCCGCGCTGGTGCGTATTATACAATTCCCTGCGCGCTTTATAATAACACGCGTTTATCTAACCCATCATAGTCTATCTTCTTCTTTGGTTACGATCAGGGTATGATGTCAGGGGTAAATGGTATGTATATCTCCATAGTTCGAGCCCTTATTATCTTGAATACCTTTGCTAGTTACGGCAACTAACGTTCAATAGTAAGTACGATGACTTGAGCACTGACCTAACTCAAGAAGGGGCTTGGGTTATTAGGAATGCCAGAACTATAGAGCTGACGCGAGACATTTTAATTTACTAGAACTCCAAGGATTATATCGATCTCATGGGCCTCGGATACGTCGACCCAGATACGGATGAGCCTATTATTACGGACAGTCTGCTCCAAGGAGGAATTGTTTCGGTCTACTATCTGGGCACCTTGTTTGGTTGTCTAGGCGGCGGTTGGGTCGGTGACAAGATCGGCAGAATAAAGACTATTGCCTTGGGATCAGTATGGGCCGTCGTAGGGGCCAGTCTGCAGTGTTCAGCCATGAATCACAACTGGATGATCTGCGCTCGCGCTGTGAACGGCATAGGAACTGGTATACTCAACGCCATCGTCCCTGTCTGGTAAGTTATTCCTCATCAATAAGACGCCGTTTGTCCAAGTATATGAAACTCAACTGCTGCGTAGGGCAACTGAGACTGCGGAGCATACATCGAGAGGTCAATTTATCGCCATCGAGTTCACCTTGAACATTTTTGGTGTTGTCGTCGCTTACTGGCTTGAATTCGGTCTGTCATTCATCGACAACGGTAATTCAGCATTCCGATGGCGATTCCCCATCGCCTTCCAAATCATTCCGCTTCTTGTACTCTTGGGAATAGTCTGGTTCTTCCCAGAATCGCCTCGGTGGCTTGCCAAGGTTGGTCGTGTCGAGGAGGCTCGCTTCATTTTGAGGCGGCTTCGAGGATCGGCTGGAGAAGACCTTCAAAGGGCCGAGTTGGAGTTGCAAGATATTAACAACATTGTCGCGCTCGAATCCAGGGAGTCGAAGAAGAACTCGTATCTACACATGCTTTTCGGTATTGGCTCAGGCGAGCTGCATACCGGCCGGCGTGTTCAGCTCGTCATCTGGCTCCAGATTATACAAGAGTGGGTTGGTATTGCAGGCGTAACTGTTTATGCGCCGACCATCTTCCGTATCGCTGGATTTGACACTTTTAAGAGTCAGTGGATCAGCGGCCTCAACAACATATTCTACATGTTCGCCACTCTGATCTGCGTCTTTACCTTGGATCGTATTGGTCGCAGGTGGACTTTGTACTGGGGTGCTGTCGGTCAAGGTATCGCCATGTTTCTTGCTGGAGCCTTCTCTAAGCTTGGTCAAGATGCGACTGCAAATGGAGACTTGGCTAAAGCCAACTCTTACGGAGCTGCGGCAGCATCTTTCGTGTTTATCTTTACATCCGTCTTTGGTGCAACCTGGTTGACAGTGCCTTGGCTATATCCCGCCGAGATCTTCCCTCTCCAGGTTCGAGCAAAGGGAAACGCCTGGGGTGTTGTTGGCTGGTCAATCGGAAACGGATGGCTAACACTGCTATGTCCGGTCATGTTCTCAAGTAAGTCGAACCCCCCTTTTTTAATCTTCATAGTCAGTTTCCTTTCTTTTTCGATTTCTAACCGAATCCTCCTAGACATCGGCTCCACGACGCTACACATTTTCGGCGCATGTAACATATTAGCGATCCCAATCGTCTGGGCTCTCTACCCAGAGAGTAACCAGCGAACACTGGAAGAAATGGATCTCTTATTTGCAGCTCCCACACCTTGGGTTTGGGATGCCGAGAAGACATTTGCACGACTCAAGGAAGAGCAGCCAGGCCTTGTCCAAGCTGCTAAGAGGGGCGAGCACGTCGTTGATCCCGAGGCCGGCATTCTAGCGCATTCTACGACCCCCAAGGATGAGACGGCTATCCATACGGAGAGCGAGGAGAATACATCTTCATGAATTAACTATTGCATCCAATCTCGGTAAAGCACATTGTCTATTAATGCAGATAATTATGTCACGACTGTCAAATCCGACAGTGGAAGGATAGGAATGCACAAGGCGGCTATCAAATATATAATAAGTAGAGCTATCTAGAAGCATATAGCATATAGGCTTAATTGTCAAAGGCTAGGAGTTGTGAAAGAGTATCAATACCCCTGGGCTTTAGCGTATAGCCTGAATCAGTTATATTTTCTCTACTTATTCGCTTGCTATGCGATCTCGTGGCATGAATTATTCGTCATGACTCCCACCGGTAAGATAAATCGAGGCCTTAAACAACTTGGAATATATTGTATAAGAGACCCGGACCTTCACGTCAACAACGCCGTATAGAAATAGGGTATCAAGGGATCGAATATCGGTCTAAGTTAATTAAGGTCAAAATCGAATATCATCATAAAGCGTGTGGTGAACATACCTTATTACAGAGACCTGTAATCCGGTATTTTTATTTAGAAGCAGTCCCTTCGCCGTTTAAAGCTGCGACACCCTCCGCAGCCGCCTCGCCTTCTGCTCCGTTGAACCCAATAGCACCATCACCGACTACCAGAGCAGGCGAATAAGCCCCCAAGTTAATATTTAAAGGGGCAGCGACGGTGAAGCCAACGATTGTGACAAAGATGAGCGTAAATGTAGACTTCATATTGTATTTTCGTCTTTTATCGTCGAATTATCAAGGTTGACGACTAAATTCGACGTATCTACCGCTTAATGGAAGAAATTGGCGGGTGTCTAGGAGCAGATGGCTAGGTTAAGAAGTGAAGATCCTGATATAGTCTGATATAGTGCACCTGTGCACTTCCGTATACAGGATAAAATATAATTACAAGAGTAAATAGGGAGGGCCAGCTACGAGTAGAGGAAAAATTAGTCGAAATCGAGAAGACGACTAGGTTCTTATTATATTTCTCATGATGCATCGTTCATGACATCTAGTCACCCATTTTTACCCTGACCCTGTAAACCCAAAAATAGATAATAAAGCATTCATATATCTAGGTAGGTTACCCAGATATTGAGAAGTTCTATCCCCAACGTCGAATCTGCCAAGTTGCAGTGCCAAGGGCCTCAGATCGGGCCAAGCCGTGGGATCGTCATCGTGTTTGTCGCAACCCCGCGGGAAACACATATAAGATGCCGGAAAATCGAGGACTGCATGATTACTGTCGTGTTACCAATGCAGATCTATGTTTCGACTTTACCGAAGTCGTCAAATCAGAAGTGCCTTTTACTCTCTTAATTGTGCACAGAGACAGATGGTTATAATCTGATACGCCACTAACGTCCTCGATCGAATATCATATAGCTGGAAATAGACTTTAACACGCTTGATATCTAGATGCTCGATGTCTATGTGGTCTAAACCCACAGAGTTTATACCCGACAAGAAGCTGGGGCTTCTTGGTCGAATTTAACGACCACGGCTTATAGGACAACGAAGAGGTAAAGCTAGTCCTTGTATTCTCCGGGCTACCTCGACGTATAACCATACAATCGCCAGGAGCAGGTGGCCATATGTTGATATTAATGTCTTATTAACCTGTACAAGCTGTAGTCCTTATTCCCAATATGAACCCCTATTCTCCCTCCGAGACCACCACCTACAAATCCGGCATCTCCTTTAAATAACTCTCCAAGCCCTGCAACTGGATTCCCCTCTGCCCATTCAGCGTCTTCTCAATATCCCACGCCACACCTCTGCCCACAGCCCATACATTCGTATACTTAAGCATCCCATCGTCCGGCTTCTCCTTCAACTGCCCCTTCAAAAAGTCCCCGCTCCAAACCTCCTTAGTCCACGTCCCTCCAAACCGACTCTCTACCAATTCCGCTACCCGGGAATACGTCACCGTATCCCCCGCAATATACACCACCTGGTGCGAGACCCCCCTCGGGTCGTACACCACCTCCGCCGCCATGCGCCCGATATCCTTCGCCGTAGTAAGCGAGAGCTTAGAGTCCCAGGATCCCAGGGCGCGGAGCTTTCGTTCCTGGAGATCCACGACGCCGAAGGCGGGGAGGAATAGGAAACTCATGAATAACCCCGTCGACACGATGATCCAGTCCGTATCCTGCTGCGCTCGCAGCAGTGAGCGCACTTGTAGCTGCTCGTCGAATAAATCCTGCGCGCTCCCTCCCCCCACAGCATCGTAATCGATGCCCCATTGCCACGGCAAGTACCGCTTCACTTTCGCCTGCAAGACCGCCTGTGTGAGTTTAATCTGCGTCCCCGACGGAAGTCCGAAGCCCGAGCACGATATAATAGTGTGGTACTTCTTAAATACCTCCGCGAGTTGCCCAACCGAATCGTTTGCCAAATCTCCCGCCTCAAAGGTCGCGCCTAGGGATTTCAACCTATCGTTCTGGGCTTTCTTTCCCGGGTCCTGCGAGGAGATGCTAGATTGCCGGAGGAGAATGGTGATGGAGCCGCCGTTGCGCTTCGGGTGTGTGGCAAGGGATTCTAGGACGGCCGTCCCGAGCTCGCCAGCGCCGATCAGGAGAATAGATGGGGAGGCCATGAAGAGTTATTCTTGTGAGATTATATCGTGGTTTCACCTAGGTTAGAGTATATATATTTTAAAAATATAACTTAGGAGGTAACTAAGTTATCTTATAAGTCTTTGAAATTAGTTGCTAGAATCGACTTATAATATAATTCATGTACCTGTCAAGTGAACTAACTAAACATCGTCGTCCCTTTTATATCCCTTGGGCAATAGCCTAGGTAGGTTAGAACAGTCGCGATGACAAATAAACCCTGCCGCTTCGTCGCGCGGCAGAACGTTTATTAAACATGCTTTGAAGCCAACCTACGCGGCCAAGAACCAATCATATCTCAAGAATACGACGATCCTTGGTTTGTCATTAGTAATTATATCTCTCCTTACGCTCTTTGAGCAAGGAGATACGCATTTGTAGACTTAGACCCGAGTTGTCCTAGGAGATAACGGGAGTTAGCCTTTTCAACCCGGTTTAACTAGATGATGGAAATTTAATTAAGCCATCGGGGTTTGGCTTGGCAGGCGTAATCAAATCCCAAGCTAAGCTGTAAGTGTTACCGTAGAACGTTCCGGTGCCCACGGCCGTCCTCTGGTGGAACTGTTTGGCCCTGTCCGGAAAAACTAGCCTAACGTTTCTTCCTAGGTTAGTATCCTCAGACCCTGGACATGACCTTCTTCGTAGCATGGAAAGGGATATATACCTACCTACCTAGGTTAGGTATGTATGGTGAGATAGGTTACGGAATAGTCTGATACGATGCCTTTTTGAATAAGAGTACAAGTTACACTTTTATACTCTACGAAGGAATTATATAAACATAGATAATAGGTATATTACTACTTGTCGAATGAAGAAAACCAAGTCTCGTGTCTACTCGCTAGCAAATCTACTTGCCGTAGCCAAGGCCGTTGGAAAACACCTCTTATGTAGTCGCAACACTCACTCATACAATCTGATCCATCCAAGACTTCCACTTCTAGAGTATATGTGGATCTCAGACTCTCATATAACTAGCTCTTTCGATAAAACCCCCGTTGCTACTTTAATCCAAGACTCTACCGGCTATGCCTGCACCACTCCTATCCTTTGTCTGTGTCTTCTTTAGTGCTTTGCCCATACGAACCTCGCTCAAGAAACCAGCCGGCCTTCCGCCACCGGAAGGAGCGGCTGGCAAAGCGCCTGGTGCTGGCGGAGGTGGTGGAGGGGGAGCGCCCATCCCGGGGATCGGAGGGGCAGGTGGTGGAGGCGCTGCGGAGGCTCCGAAATCAGGCATTGGAGGAGGAGGTGGTGGTGGAGCGCCCGCACCCGCCTCTGGCATGGGCGGTGGGGGTGGGGGTGCGGCAGGCGACCCTGCGGTTTCCCCGACAGGGGGAGGGCTGAATGGCGTTGAAGTCACGACTGGAGAAGCTCCGGCGGATTTGTCCCCTGTAGCTGATAGTGGTCGAGGAGGACCCATAGAGCCGAAGAGTAATGACGCCAGCTGAGCAGCACCGGCGGCAGGACGCTCGTCGTCCGAATCCGAATCCTCCTCTTCATTTCCAGAGCCCCATTCATCGTCAGTGTCCGGTCGCTTTCGAGAAGGGGGGGGTGCCGTTTTCGCTTCCTGGGTTATCCGGAAAAACGGATTCGTAGAAACTTCCTGCTGCGGAGGCGCTGGTGGCGGGGGAGCAGGAGCGGCAGGAGCCGGGGCGGCGGCAGAGGGTGGTGCAGAGGACTCCGAGGACTGAGATAGCATCCGACGGTAGGGGTTACGGCTTTCGGTCTCGGAGAGCGGACTAGCGACCGAGGGCGGTGACGTTACGGGCGGTGCGGGAGCGGGAGGTGGTGTAGCTTTGCGCTCCAGCTCTTGACTGCCGAGCTGACTGCTGCCAAGAGTGGGAGTAGATGCTTGAGGGGTGATTTGTTGGGGGCCCTCTTCATCGTCTGAGGAGGAAGAGTCATCCTCCATCGCTGCGAGTTGCCGTTGAAGTTCGAGTTCTCTTTGGCGTGCAGCTTCAATTTCGGCACGTTGAGCTGCCAGTTTTGCTTCTTTTTCTTTGGCTTCCGCCATAGCGGCTTTCTTCTTTTTCTTTTCCTCCTCTTTCTTAAGTTTGCCTTGGCGGACTTGTTCCTCCAAAGCCTTAAGGCGGGCAGAAGCGGCTTCGCGTTCATTTGCGAGTTCTTGCTCCTGTTGTCTAGCCTCATCCCTACCAAAAATATTAGCCTGGTTAAAAATAGTAGATGGGGATGGTATGGCACATACTCCATTTGTTGGGTAGCCCGCTGTTGCTCTTCGTGCTCTCTGGCGAGACGCTGCTCTTCGGCCTTTCTAGAAGCATCTTCCTCTTGAGCCTTCTTCGTAGCTTCTTCGTCTTCGGCTTTTCTCGTAGTAGACGTATCCTCATGCTTTCCACCTTTCCTTGAAGGAGGCGGAGGCGGCTTCTTGGCCGCCTGGGGGGCTGGAGGTGGCACACCTTGCTCTTCGGCGATTCTAGCTTGCCGTTCCTGCTCACGCCGAGCGTCTTCTTCTTCCGCTTGTCGGCGCTTGGCAGCACGCTCTGCTTTCTCGCGCTCCAATTTCTGCGCAGCGGTCTCACCAGGTTTGGAAGGCGTCTTGATTCCAAGAGCTGCGAGACGCTCGGCCATACGCTGCTCCGCTTGCTGCTTGATAAATGCAGCCCTTTCTTCTGGAGTTTTATACGATGAGTATGACCCACCACTGGGCGCTGGCGACCGGCTAGTGGGTGGTGTAGCGGTGTGAGTTGCCGACGACGGACTATCCACACGAATCGGAGGTGCCTCCGCCTTGACAGGCTCAGCCGTAGGTGCTCGTCCACCCTTTCTGTCCTGAGCTCTGATTCTAGCGGCGCGGCTCGAACGCTGCAAGTCGAATATGAAATCTCGAACCTCATCCTCTACGCCGAGAGCATCTTCCCATCTTCTCTTTTCGTGCTCGTTGGCGGCAGTCTGACTGCCTTCTTTGAGGTTCTCTTCGATACCCTTCGAGAACTCCCGGACACTCTCTTCTACGTCTCGGACCATACCCTCATTGATATCCTTCTCGTTTCGAATCTTAAGGCTCTCTTCTTCTAGTCGCTTCGCTGCGTCACCTTCATCATCACCAATATCTAATTTCTTGCCAGTCAGCGCAGCCGTTCTCTGTTGCATCATAGCCTTAGCTCTAGCCTTGAGGCGATCTGACTCAGTGATCGAGCCACCCGGGCCAGTGCCAATGATGTTAGAGGCGCTTCCGGGATGCGCTTTCGCATCTCTTAGTCGGAAGAGTTCGAGCCTGGCATCGGCAATAGCCTTTTCAGTTTTTCTGACCTGAGAAGCTAGCTCGGGAATCTTATCCGTAAGGTTCTGCAGTTGACGCTTGAGGGCCCTCCTCTCGGCATCAGAATCGCCGCTTGCAAGAGCCGCGTCAGGATGAGCATCAATGTCTTCTTGGATGCGCCGAATACGACGATATAATTCATCGGCCTCGCGTCGATCGCGCCTGTCAAGGATATCATCCTCTTCGGCGGCTGTCTCATCTTTGAAATCCATGGCATCTAGGATGACTTGCTTTTCTCGGATCTTTTTCTTCAGCTGGTCAATGGACAGCTCTTCATTAGATGTAACGGACGAAGGCGATTCTGGTCGGGGCGAGGAATTACCGATCCTACGTCGTGCGCTTGACCGGTACCCGACTTGGTCGTCGTTATTCTTGAAAACTGTCGCATCCTTGCGCCCAGCATTTAATCCACCAGCATTGCCTTTGAAGGAATGGCTCTTCAAGTAGCTAACTCCTGTCTTCTGGGGAAGAAGAGAGGCTCCTGACGTCTTACGAAAATCGGACTCCTGGTTTAGCATAGATTTGATAGTGCCGAGTGATTCAGTAAAGTTGCGGGTAGACGGCGGTACAAGCTCAGGGGGTAGGACATTAGGAACGGGATAACCGTTGAGTTTTCTGTAGATCAAGTGCATAGCTACGGCAAACTCGTCGAGGTTAAGCTTGCCCTTATTTCCGTTGTCCGCGAGGGTCCATATCCGTTCGAGATCAGGCTTCTCAAGACCACTTTGGCCGAATATTTCTATTGCTTGATCTCCCCCAATGAAACCCTTGCCCAAACCATCCCACGCCCGGAATAATTGGTCATAACGGGTTTTCTCATCTTTGGTAATAGCCCAGGGAATCACTGCATTTCCGGATAGGCCAGCGGTGGTATAATTCTGCTGCTCACGACCTGCCTGAGGCATCATTCGAGCCTGCAACGCATCGATATTAGGTAGCCCGGTCGCTGGGGCATTGACAAGGCCCCATTGACCGGGTCTTCCGGTCGGCTGTGCGTTGAGGGGGAGCGCGCTAGCAGGAGATAGACCTCCGGGGAAACCTGTAGGCATCGGCGGCATCGGCGGCATAGGCCCGTTATACCCAGTTGGCTGCGGGTTATTTAGGCCTCCTGGGAAGCCAGTTTGCTGTGGCTGTATTGCTTGGTTGGGAAACCCCGTCGGCTGGCTCGGGAATCCCGTTACCTGCGCTTGGAGCAACTGAGAATTGGACGGCATCGGCTGAGGATGGTGAATCGTCGGAGGGGTGGCAGTATTCTGCCTGGTAAAATCCGCAGCATTGGTTGCACCGCTAGCAGCTTCTTCGGCAATACTAAAATTGATTATATCGACCATACTTGATACCTCATTCTTAATATGATCTGGGAGACTCCCAGGAAGCGCTTTGCCTACAAGCTTTAAATTGCAGAGATACATAGCTAGCGCAAACTCCGGGAAGTGCAGCTCGCCTGACCGGGTGGTATCGGAAAGAGTCCTATCTAGAGGTTAAATAGTCGTCAATAAGAAAGTAATGGCAATATACCATACCAGATGTGCGATAGAGAGTCCCCATCTAGTCTCGATCGCAATAATAGGTCTCGGGCCTTCTCTCCAGACATTGTCATTCCGTCACCTACAGCCGATTTGAAGAGTGTCTCGAATTTGGACTGGTCTTGGGCGGTAATAAAGGATAGCCTGATGTTTGGTATCTTGTTGGTAGGTTTTTGGGCCTGGCTTGTCGTCTGGGCGTTGGACGCGCCACCCGTCTTGAACGAGGCGGCCATCGCGCTGAAGCCTGTTGGTTGAGGCTTGATCGCTGGAGCCGGAGCCGGAGCCGGCGCTGGCGCTGGTGCTTGAGGCAGGGGTTGCGAAGCGGCTGGCGTAAAGGAGCTTTGAGGCTGTTGATTAAATTGGGATTGGAATTGCGAAGGAATTTGCGGTACTGGCGGTGCACCCGTCTGGAAGTTTTGCTGTTGAGGAGCTTGACCAGGAAATCCAGTGAATTGAGGCTGTTGAGCGTTCGCGACCATCCCCGTTGGCTGCGGTTGTATGCCTTGCATACCAGGGAAGCCCGTATATTGCTGGGTTAAGGGGGCCTGCCCATATCCCGTCGGTTGAGGCGCGAATGGACTTGGCTGTTGTCCCGGCTGTTGCTGCTGAGGCTGCTGGCCAGGAGCACCGGCTCCCATGCCGTATGAATTACCATATTGCTGGCCGGGTCGCAGGCTATTGTTACCCATAAACGAATTAGAATTGGAATACATAACGAAAGCTGATTATCTCTAGACTTAAAAATGGTGTTGCTAGAGTAAGTCTTCAGGGGGGGCAGAGACTAGGGAGGCCCCAAGGACCAAACTGTATTGTCTCGTTGATGATGTTCAATAAGTAAAGAAAGTCTGAAGAAGTTTAGTTTAATTGTTCAATTGTTTAATATTGTAGATGACGAAGCAGGCGAAGCGAGCTGCTAAGTTGCTGGTAATCAAATAGGACAAGGAGTGGCTTGGCATAATATAGGCGCACGACCGCTAAATCACGAACCAGTAACAGGCTTGGTTCAAAACTCAATGGCTGGGACGAATGTGTACCTAGTTACGTATTATGTGGATCTTTCACTTATCGAATTAGGTACCTACCTATGCACATATGTACCTCCTATCTAAACGTACATAGGTACCTAGGTACCTATGGTTACTATGTGGATTTTATGTGCATATCTCACGTGCATACGTAGGTAGGTACCTAACCTAGGTATCGGGCTGAGTAGGTACCTACACATACGTATCAATAGGATGTACGGGATCCTACCTACGCATTCTACTTGTTTGTTCCACTCACATATCATATACATTTTAATTTATCACATCACATCACGTAGAATTCGCGATTCGTTCGCGATTCGTTTACGATTCAACTTGCGCCATAAATTATCTCATTCATGTCAATCCGAATCCAGACAATTGACGATTCGGATATAATGTTATGCTCATCTGCTTTGGCTATCATTTCACCAATATTTGCTACCTCGTCCTCTCCATTATACTTCGGATTTCCATCACCCGAAAGGCGGCTGTCAACCTGACACTACTCCATTTTCTACTTAAAGCCACCTGCCCTATCTCATCTCTAAAATCATAGAAACTCCTAAGAGGCTAGGTAACTAGTGTTCCAGACAAATAACTCGTTTGTTTATTGTCCTTTACTGGGCAGCAGAAGTAGGGAATTGGTCGGCGTTATCCTTAGCCCATGCCGCGAAGTTGATCTTCGTGGCAGCCTTCTTTAGAGCACCGGTGAGAGCGAACTGGGTTGGGATACCCTCAACACGGTGAGTCGAGTTAAGGTTCTTGACCAGGACGATCTGGTAGCAAGTAGCAGTGCCCTGTCGTGAAGCGATGGTTGAGGAAGCAAGGAAGTATTCCCAGATCTGCCTCAACTTGTTAGCAACATTCTATATCTTAGGTACTTGTTTAATGGAAAACTTACGCGGAACCATCTCTTTCCGTACTTAGCCTCGACCTTCTCACGGTTGGCCAACCAGTTCCTATACCAGCGCCATAGGGTTGCGGAATAGTGCACACCAATCGTGTCGAGCCCCTTGATTTCCCATCCGGCACCTTCCAGTCCGCTGATGAAAAAGTCAAGAGGGGTTGACGCATCAGCACCAGGGAAGACGTATTTGTTCATGAATAAACCCCAAATAAGATCTTCATATTGCCAAGGCTTTCGGAGACCAGCAATCTGCAAGAAGAAGACTCCGTCATCGTCGAGCATATCATAGACCTGCTTCAAGAAGGTACCGAACTTGCGAACACCGACGTGTTCGGCCATTTCTAGACATGTGATCTTCTTATATCCGCCCTGGGGTACCGGGATATCTCGGTAATCCATGCAAAGAATCTTGCTCTGTTCCTCGGGAATGTTAACGTTGCGAAGAGCCTTGTTACCCCAAGCAGTTTGGTTGCGACCAAGAGTAACACCAGTAACATGAGCGCCGTAATTGACACTTGCAAATCGTGCGAGGGTACCCCAGCCACAACCAATATCTAGCAGCGACTCGCCTTGCTGTAAGTCAATCTTCTCACAGACAATGGCCAATTTGTTGTCCTGGAGCTGTTCCAAAGTCTCCTCAGTGTTGATATCCGAGATAACACCAGAAGTGTAGATCATACGAGGGCCTAAGAACCAGCCGTAGAAGTCATCACCACGGTCGTAATGATCACGGACCTGTTCCTCATCTGGATGGAGTCAGTCGGTGGTCGTTCATGTTAGTTTGACGTTTGCAATATCTTACCTTGGCTCCTCGAGTGCATGATGACCTCGGGGATCATGCCAAAAACAAAGTACTTGCAGAGACCCCACGTAAATCGGAAGCTTGCCCAATCATGCCTATATTCCATAACTTCGAGGCAGTCGCCATTGAAGTCGACATCACCATCAAAGTACATCTCGTAGAAAGTCTCGAGAGGGATCTTATTTCTGCCATGATACTTGAGCTTATCGGATTGCTTCTTGAAGGTAAGATAGTACTCGATCGGTCGTCCAGGGTATTTGACTTTCTCGTTCTTCCGAGGACTTATAGCCGAGATTGTGAGCCAGAAACCAGCAAGAATAGGGATGCTGGTGAATAGGGCGAAGAATATAGCAGTCTTTATACCGCCACCGACTTTCCAAGACATCCATAGAGGGACACCACCCATCAACGAGAATAGCAGGAGGTTAGAGAAGGTGTCAGCACCAGCTGAATCCGCGGGGAGAGGTGCATTCTTGATAGATGGGTACTAGAAAGATAATGTTAGCCTCTGGATTGTGTTTTGTACGACAAGCCATCAAATCCGCAGATGCCGGCGTAGGAGAGGAAAGAAATACAAAACAAAAACAAAAAAAAAACCCCCCGAAAATTACCTACCGATGTGGTTCGTACACCGCAGTCCTCAAACTTCTCAAAGGTGGGAGTGGGAGCTTTAGGAGTTTCGACGAACTCGAACTCGGACTCGCTCCCGTTAACACTATGAGGTTTCGACATAGTGAAGACTTGCAAAGCCAATGAGGGCCGGGAAGGACTTTGCGATGACCTTCTCTTTCTGTCTTGAAGAGTTGGAAAGAATTTGTGGGAAAAAAAAGAGTTGAGGTACCTACTATGTAGTTAGTAATTGTTTCTTGCCCTTTCCCACTTTCACAGACCGCCCTCTCCCCTCCTGCACACTTTCCACGCCCGATAACCAACCCGATAACCCTTTCCATGAATTGGGGTCTCTGAGTGGCCAGGGTCCCTGAGCTAGAGCCACCGTAGGTGCCGTTCGGTCGCAATCATAGTGGGGTTTGACCACGACATAACCACGACTTGGGGCTCCAACGGTGAGAAGAACCCCCACCTACCTTTAGAGTCCAGCTGTCTTTAGATCGTTCTAAGCTGTCCGAGTACTAGGTCATACCTACCACCAGTGTTTACCTACCTACCTAGGCACCTACCTAAGTACCTAGAGGTTAATCGAGCTGACCTTTGGCCTCCAAATAATTGAATAGGGGCCAACATTTAAGATAACCACCTGTACATCTAGGATAGCATCTACATACCTAGGATAGACAAAGCGTTTGGACAAGGGATGCAAACACAGCCACTTGAATTTTCTTTTTCTTTCTCTTTTTTTTTTCCTTTTTCATACACTACATAGTAGTAACGACACCATCTCGAGCTGCTAGCTAAAATTGATAGGCAAGGTATATCCTGCAAACAAATACTCTCAGACACAAATTTCTACACAAGACCTGGCAGGAAATAACATTAGAACCCACCCCTTAAAAAATTCGAACCTAGTACCTTAGCGGAAAGGCCACGTTGTTCTGTAGAGCCGATCTACGGCACTATGATAACGATAAATGCACTAATACCTGCAGACTCTAACCTAGAGTATTGTCCTTGGTACAGGTACCTATGGTAAGATACAGCTTCTCATGAACCTCAGACATCTTGCATTTTGATGAACCATGATGGGCTACCTTGCTAAGCAAAGTAGAGTATTATCAAGCCTTAGTGATACTCGAGGAGGGGCTGCTGTGGTGCGCCCATCTAAATTGATATATCGCAAATTATTTGCTTGGAGTGAAACGGTAACACCCGCTACCATTTCGTATAGATACATGTCGAAAAGGCTGGTAGTGGCTACCTACGCAGGTATTGTACAGTAGCTAGAGCGCTCCATGCTGCCAGGGCTAGACACCATACAAGGCAAAAGCCAGGGATCAATCAGGGGAGAAAGTTTAGGGAACGAGAAGGGAAAGAAAAAGGAGAAGCAACGTCCACGAGACAATTTACCATGTATGACCACACCGACAATAACGCTGTAGTTCTAAGACGTAGAGAAAATCGTGTCCTTAAGGCCCTAGATCGCGGCTACACCATGTAAGTGTTATTCCGCTTTGACTATATCAATAATCCGTTATAGATCCCGGCAGACCCCTGTCCATGTGTTGAGCGTCAATACGATGCAATCCTATACCTCTATTGGGCTATGGAAATCCCAACACTCCTAACCTTAACGATATCTGATTTCTTTACGTTAGTATCACTTGGAATAGTATGTATGAGAGTGTATTGAACGGGCTAAAAAGGATATATTACGACCTCTAATAATTTGACTCGATAAGACACTCACTGCAAATGATATACTGGGTCATTATGGGTATTAGTTGACCAAGTTCGTTCGGTAGATATCCCGATCCGAGTGACAAACCCGTGCACCATGCTGCATTTTATGCGTTAATGGACACGGTCTATAAATTCAATGCCCGGTGATAACGACAGGAAACGGTACTGTAGGTGTAGGGGGGTGTCGGCTTTATATTTCAAATATTGCATGGTACGCCAAGAAGCCGTTGGTATTCTATCCGGTCGAACTGGATAGGTGTCAGCCTGTCTCCTCAACGTCTATGGCTGCGATCAGAATGTCTATGGCTGTCCCGATCTCGATCACGATGATGGCTATGACCGTAATCCCTTCGCTCGCGTTCACGTTCAGACTTGTAGCTATCGCCACGTCGCTCGTCGCGGTCTCGCCTCTCCTTTTCTTTATTCCTCCTATACTCATCAAGACGAGGCCTCCGTTCACGATGTCCGTGTTTTCGGGCCAACTCCCCCTTCCTAATTTCCTCGTCTTCTTTAGAACCAAGTCCCATCAGATTTGGTCGCCTTTTGACTTCTTTCGGCTTTGCACCGCGCTCCTCGCCATTCCAACCCATTCCGCGTAGCATGGCCGCCCCAAATTCTCCTTCGGGAATTTGATCATATTCGTCTATGGTTGATACCTCGGCAGCTTCTTCCATTCTTCGACGATAGGCATCCTGGTCCGAAAGGGTCGCAGGCGTGCTATGTCTTGATTTACCTTCGATAACCAAGTCTTTTGTAGATTTTCGCTTCTTGCCTAGGAGAGCATCTATGGCATCATTATCTTCGTTCTCGGGAATATTAGGCTCTTCATTATTATTTGCGCCATTATCAGTTGAGGATGGTTCTTGGTCCTTTGACGGACTTTCGTATGAATGATCAGTACTATCCTGTACTGGCTTCTTCGTCACAGTAAGGCCCCATTTGATCTGTTTGTCCTGGTCTGCTGGGTCTCTTTCGGCGGAAGTGCTACTTTCTGCGTGTTCTGACGTTGAATCGTTCTTTTTACCCCTCTGGGATTTTAGTTCTGCCTTCCAGTCGCGGTTCTTATGACCAGGTATCACGTAGGGTGCATTGGCGCGTCCCGATTTATCCACCTTAAGATTTCGCCTCTTAGCCTCGGACTCGGAAATATCATCGCCAAACGTTGTAACTGTTTCATGTCGAGCGTCTCCCTCTCCATCGCTCCCGGAATCGGAACCATGGCTTAGGAAATGCGGTCGCTGGCGTTTGCCTAATGTCGACGTTGGTTGGGCATGTGTCTGTTTCTTGATTCCGTTGGTTGAGGATGCCGATGTGCCGAATTTAATCGCTATCCGCGGAGCTGGTTCGGGCATGTTCGTCTATAAAAATGGTCGCAACAGGTAAAAGAGCAAATATAGCTGCTTGGAGTTGACGCGCAAAGAGTTGGGCAACAAAGAGTTACGATTCAATATGTACCTAGGTAGAGGCGAAGTTATATCAGCCTTAGGTAATGCCTGTAGCCTATCCAAATGCACACCGAGTGTGGCTGGCTACTGGATCAAGATCGATTACCTAATCCAGCAGACTGTGGCTTGCCTTATGTAGGACTTAATAGGAATTGTGAATGTTGGAAGATAAAGGTGAATAGGTACACACACGCGTATACAATATGCATTATCTAATACTTGACGTAATTCTAAACCTGTATTTTGATTTGGAATTATGTATTGAGTGTCCTAGTTTTGATTGATATCAAACACTCGTGCATTTTTAAGGCCATTGGGTACGATAGTAATTGCTTCTAAAAGCACATGTTTCGTTGCTCTGGTTAGCCAGACAAGCAATGTACCCGGACTTTATGCCCCGTAGCATTGAAATTTGTCTTCAATAGGATAGGACGTGGCAAGTAACTATCTGGGTCCTGATGCACAACCACGTTGGTACGTGCTGATAGCGAAAACAAATATTATGTTTGTACCTTTCAAGATTATATGGATGTTGAATGAAGCTGGCAGGAGGGGCAATTGAATTGGAAAGTGGCAGAAGTGGTTATGTATCGGTATCGTACAAGCCGAATACGCCTAAATTATAGGTACGTCAAATGTATACATACAGGGCCTACAGAAGGTACATTAGGGAACTTAGGTAGTAGCGATAGCACTCCGTAGAATGGGTCACCACTGTGTATCGGTCCAAACAAGCCTATCAGAACGTCCCTGTGCGCTGAAGTGGCCGGTACCATACGCCTCCATAGGCTGTCACAGGCTGCCATAGGCTACCATAGGCATCATCTACGAAAAGAAAAGCAAAAAAATTAATCTAAGAGGCTTCCTGTTAATGATCGCGAAGATAAAATTCAATTAGTACAACACAACGCCATCATTTTTCATCACTCAATATCATCAGATTCACCTCCAGTGGTTCCATTAAGACTGGAGAATCATCCGTTTTCATGCAAAGCGGATGTCGCTGTGGTCGATGCTATGACTGAGGTCGTGCCCGCCGACCGCACGAAGCTTCTGCAATCAAAGCGGGCAGAATGCAGGTCAGTAATATATTCAGATGAATAGAGCTAATTGATCCGATACTTATAATATATACTTCAATACAGTGCCATCGCTCGTTCGAGGAAGAGGAAGCTCTGTGTTCTATATGCGGTCGCTACGACTACGGATGGCCTCCCTCAGAGAAGCTTCGCTGATCCAGACGCGCCACCAGCCAACGCTGCCGAGTTACATTTTCTTGAAGGTTGCGATATCTTACAGTATGTTTAATACTCGCGCGTTCGTTAAATTTTTTTTCTTTCTGCTTTGCATGTTTCCCACCGCGTTTTAGTTGGAAACTTGAAAATCCCCGTGGATTTTCAATGGTTCTCACAAAATGTTCATTATTCATCTATAAGAGTAGTAAGTGTTGGTTTTTTTTCTTTAATGTTGCTAATATTTTATTTTTTTTATTTAATCCAGAGGGAGAAAATTAAACGAGTTAAATATTCCTACGCGACTTCGAGTACGATCCGAATACCCTCAACTGCCCCGACCGGGCGAGAATTATATCTC
This sequence comes from Daldinia sp. FL1419, assembly GCA_025201765.1. Classification (NCBI taxonomy): domain Eukaryota; kingdom Fungi; phylum Ascomycota; class Sordariomycetes; order Xylariales; family Hypoxylaceae; genus Daldinia; species Daldinia sp. FL1419. The sequence goes on from MU623418.1 coordinate 61,098, forward strand.
AAGTGAAAATACCCATAGGAACGGAAAGAAAGATGTCGGCGCTATTGTGCGACCCGTTATGGCACCACCTCCGGTACAATCGCGACCAGGAATTAGTGATGGCCAACCAAATGTTCCCTCTACCTTACCAACATCCAGCCCCGGGGTGAAGCATCAGCAGCCAGTCTGGCCCATCCCATCTCCCGGCCGACCTGCGAGACCCGATCCTCCTACTCCATTATCAAATGACCTATCTAAACCTAAGTTTCCATCTGGCGAACACGTCGAGAATCCACCCAAGAATAATAGACCTGATGGAAGCCCCAAGATTCCAGCAGGCCCGCCCGTGGCCTCCGTCCATCCTCCTCAACAACAGGTAGTTCAGCCTCTTGCAAATGACCAGCGACAACGGCAGCAACCTCAGCAGCACCAGCAGCACCAGCAGCACCAGCAGCACCAACAACAGCAACAACTACTACTACCGTTGCAGCAGCCCCTACAACAGCCTTCGCAGCACCCGCAACAGCACCAATCGCAACAATACCAGCATCAACAACAACACCAGCAGAAGCCACAACAGGCAACGCAATATACGAGTGGACAGCTAGGAGCTACCCACACTAGCGAGCCAATGGACGTTGACCCTGCGCCAACCACGAAGCCTGAAGAGAAAGTATCTGTGATTCCCCAGACTTCTCAGGTAGACGGTGTTGGTAGAGTTGATGGTGTAGCTCCCCCTAGTTCAACGGCACCAACGGCCCCTAGTACAGCGAACAATGCAGATACAGCTTATGAAAATGTGCCACTTGCGGGAAGCACAGAGGCTAAGCAGATAGGAATGAAAGACGTGGCGCTGGTGAAACAAAATTCATTGAGCTTAACGCCGCCTTCTGAGCCAACCGTGGCTGGAACATCCGAAAGCATTTCGAATCGAGTCAAAGACCAACTGCCGCCAGCACCCACTACAGCAGCTCAGATACCAATTAATGCTAGCTCGAAAATTAATTCGGGACAACCGCTAAATAATTCATTATTTACTACACAACCCGAAAAGCCTGTAGTCACAAGTATCGAGCAGACACCTAGTAGTAGTATTCATACAATCCCACAGCTTCCTACTACACAACCATCTACACAGCAATCTCCTAAAGATGATACCCGCGAATTTCCGATCATGGATACGAGAAATGAGAAGCCACCGACCGATGCGATAAGCACAGCCGCTAGTGTGACCGTAGGTAGCTCTGCCGATGGTATTCATCAGAACGAAAGTAGAATCGAAGCTATAGGAAAGGAAATTTCGGTAGCCCCTATTGACCCAGCCCCAATCACACCGCAGCCCGATCCAGAAGAAACTCGATATTTCTCCGAGCCTGCGCAATCTCATCAGCCGGTTCGGGAGAGAAGTAGCAGTCCTACGGGGGTTGCTCGACAAAAACCGGTCGCTGAAATCCTTACTGAGCCGCTGAGACCGTCGAGAGGGTCGGTATCCAATCATGCGGCATTGGTGACACCAACATCCCAGTCGTCCAGACAGCATTCACAAGGCCTAGATAAATCCAAACTTATAGAGCAGAGTAAACGATCCACAGTAGTGTTTGGTAAACAACCCAAACCTACCGAAAAGTCGGATAGATCGCTTGTTCAGAACCAACCGAAAGCCGGCCAGATGGCTAGCGACGACTACTTTACTCCCCTTTTCGTCCAGGCGTTTGCTACGAACTCCAAATGGATGAGACCCTTGGACCAGATTTTACACCAGGCTCACAAAACATTGTCAACCCCCGATTCCTACACTCAGATACTTGACAACCAAGCTTGTAAAGTTCTTAAAAGGGTCTATCACTTGCAACATCATAACAAATGGTCATTGCGTCAGCCAAAACGTTGTCCTGAGCCCACCCGTCAGCCCTGCCATTGGGACGTTTTGCTCAAAGAGATGAAATGGATGAGAACGGATTTTCGCGAAGAGCGGAAGTGGAAGATGGCCGCCGCACGGAACCTTGCTTATGCTTGTGCCGAATGGGTATCGGCTTCCGTGGAAGACCGCAAGACCCTTCAAGTAAACGTAATTATCCCCCCTAAAGTGTCCAGCGATATTGGCGAAGTTAGCATGAGCGATGCACACAACCTCCAGAGCTCAGATAGTCAGCCGACGCCGGACCTTATCCCATCCGTGGACATGGACTCGCCAGTGGAACCAGACGACGAACCCCATGAGGGTATCCTCGACACGGTGGCTCCATCTGCGATATTTGCCCTCGAGAACGATGATATAGTGTTTGCGTTACATCAGTCCCCAACTGCAGACCGGCTACTCGAAGAGCTACCTATGTACGGATCGCCTCTAAAAGTCCCAAAGTCTGACCTCACCGCACCAGAATATGATCCTGATGCTTCGTGGAGACGACCCGCACTACCACTAAGCAAGTTCGTGGAGGGTCGAATGGAACTCACACCAATCGAGCCGCCGAAGAAGCGAAGTCGATATAACTACGCGCAGGAAGATGATGAGGACGATGGAGTCGTTTTCGGTCAGTCAGGCAGCAGCCAACCTCGGCTAGAACCAGAGAATCCCGACGTGGCGCTATTCCGACCCGAGAATAAAAGTTTTAGAGATAGACTACACGCTGGACACCAATTTCGCCCACCGAATGAGCATACTATGCCGTTCCAGTCGTTTTACGAGTGTCGCAGCCCTTCTCAATGGATACAGTCCGAGGACGATGAACTTAAAAGCCTCGTCCGCGAATATTCATATAATTGGTCTCTTATATCTAACATACTTTCTTCCAAGTCCCTATTCAGCTCTGGGGCCGAGAGACGTACACCATGGGAATGTTTCGAGCGATGGGTTATGCTTGAAGGGCTTCCCCACGATATGCAGAAAACACAATATTTCAAGCTTTGGCAGGGCAGAATTGAATCGTCACAACAAGTTATTCGACAACACCAAAACGCGATGCAGCAGCAAGCACAGCAGCAAGCACAGCAAACCAGCTCTAATGGTCCCGTTACACCGATACCTAAGCGGCGGTATAATGTTCCACTAAAGGTAGAAAGGCGGCGCAACCAGAAGCACTTGACGATGATAGACGCAATGAGAAAGCTTGCAAAGAAGCGTGAGACAGCCATACAAAAGCAGCAGCATGCCGCTTCCCTTGCAGCAACGAGAAAACCAAATGAAACTCCTCAGCAAAGGGCCCCAACGAAGACTCCGAGGGAATATAGTATCATGAGGTTTGAGCGAGACCAAGCAATGGCCGAGAGATTAGCCGAGAGGATGGCCCAACAGCAGCGCCAAGAGGCTCAGCGTCGAGTATGAAGCACTCCCTCATTACCCTCCGAATATTAACCAAGTGACGCTAATATATATACACATAGGCTGCCCTACAAAGAGCACAACAAGGACAAGCTGCCCAAATAGCAGCTGCCCAAAATGTGAATCAGCTCCCGCAGAATAATCCTCAGATGGCCGCCTCTCACCCCCATGCGGCTATGGCTCGTGTTGGTGCCCCGAACCAGATCCCGATGAACAGTCAAGGTCGTCCGCGCATGCCAATGCATGCCACCCCTAATGGGACAGGCACCACCAACCACATGAGCGGTGGACTTGTTCCTCCTATGCAGATGAATGGCGCATCTCAAGTACAGATGCCTACAGTGAACGGGCAGTCACGAATGGCTATGCCCACTGCACAGCCAGATATTCAGCTCTTGATGCAGGCGCAGCAAATCTCCGAGCAACAGCGCCGGTCAGTGCAGATGCGGCAGCAGCAGCAACAGCAACAATCTCAGACTCCGCAAGGAAGCATGCCTTTACAGAATTCGCCTCCCGCTATGCGAGCCGCGATGAGTGGGCTAAACCAGAAGAGTTATCTGACTAATGCGCAAGCCCAAGCAATGATAGCTCAATATAATGCCGGAAGTGGATCAGGAATGTCAACGCCTCCCGCGCCAGGTCTTGCTATGACATCCCAAGCAGGGTCACCGCGACCAAACGCAACAATACCTCAGCCAACGCATCAGACATACGTCTCACAGCTCCAACATATTGAGAGTCAAATTAGACAACAAAACCCCAACACGCCACAAGACATGGTTCGTGAGATGGCAAGACAGTTGCTTAATAATCGACATAATAGTCATAATCTCGCACAATCCGCGATGAATGCTGCTGCAGGAGGGACAGGCCATGCTGCCGCCGCTAACGGACCACATCAGTACGCACAGCTGCTTAGGGCTCAGCAACAGCAACAAGCTGCTGCGGCCGCTGCAGCCCAAGCCCAGCAGGCTCAGGCTCAGGCTCAACATGGAGCACAACAGCAACATCAACGGAACTCGAGCGGAAGCGCGACACCAACACCGTCGATCCCAAAGTAAGTTCCACGGGGTAGCATATCATCCATTTCGTATGACGGCTACCTGAGACTATGGATATGACGTTCCTATACAACATCAACCTCATCCACTCCGGGAAATCAGAACTGCTTCACTAAGGCTACGGGAGGGTATATTTTCTAGACACGCCGTGCCGATCTCGACTTGTTAACGAGGAGTTTTCAAAATTACCTAGGTGGTGGTGGAGTCCTTCGAAGAAGAGATCCCTCTCCATTACATTACGACTAATAGCAAGTCCCAGTGAGATCCCGCCCGCTACTACATCACTCTAGGGTTTCAAAACCATACCTCTTTTCCAAGAAGTCTTTCGTATTGATACCCGCGCGAACCCACGTCTAATTCCAAGTTCCGAGATCCAGGCGGTCGAGAATTCACTCGGTTCCTGCTCTTCACTCATAGGTCAGCGCCGCACCAAGAGGTTCTAGGATTTATAGCCTCATTGTGTAGGCATTGTCGTTTGAGGGATACGTTTCCAAATGTGGTTATGCAGTAAAGCTAACCAACTTCTTGGGGCTCGACTATGCCGATTAGTATCTGCGTCCGGGGTTTGTAAATAACTGCTAAAGAACTGCTATCTTAGCTAGTAGAGCCATCCTAGGCAGATAGCATTCACTTATGAGAAAAAAAGAATCATGACTACCTACCTAAATATAAGGCCATGAACCGTTTAACGTGATGATATTCTCGATAACGAATAATATGTTGTAAATCCATTCATATATTAAGTAGGTACCTACCTAACCCAGATGCCTACCTAGGTACCTGCAGGTAGGTATTACCTAGGTTAGATAAGTTCGTACAACATTCTAACCTTGCGAATACAGTACTTGAATATTAGTACGTATGTAGGTAGACAGCACTAATACCTCCCAGGTAAGGTAGCTACCCGCATATCGCACGCCCCACATTATCTATGTTCTCCACTTTATTTTTTCTGTCCTGCATCAATTCGACTAATTCAACTCTTCAGAGTCTAAATTTTCTCGTGAAACTCAACTCTCGAAGCAAGCCAGATAAAAATAAAATAAAAATAGAAAAGATCAACACAACAAAATGGGCAAACGAAAGCGGACAGATGGCCTTGCCAGTGGAGGTCAAACCCAGGAGCTTACTATTCTAAAGAAACCCAAAACCACTGAACCGATATCAGCAACTGGGGAAAGCTCTCCTACATTAACGATTCAAGTTGTCACAGGGTCTTACGACCGGATTCTTCACGGATTGACCGCTACTATCTCGAGCGACGATCAGGTTGAGTTTGCTGATACATTTCTCTTCAACGCACACAACTCCGCAATACGATGCTTAGCTCTCTCGCCGCCTTCAGCGCCCGAACCTGGAAAATTACAGAAGGTTATGCTGGCTTCTGGTAGCAGCGACGAACGGGTCAATGTTTATAACATCTCGGCACACCCGCCCAGCCGTAAAGATCAGGACGTTTTATCGTCAGTCGCGCCCCGAAAGATATTAGAGAACCCCAAGAACCGGGAGCTAGGAACGCTGCTACACCATTCCTCTACCATCACTAAGCTATCTTTCCCTACAAAATCAAAGCTTATCTCTGCTTCTGAAGACTCTACCATAGCTGTTACTCGAACAAGAGATTGGTCTTTACTGTCCACAATCAAAGTCCCCGTACCAAAACCCCAAGGTCGGCCGAGCGGCGATACCGCAGCGCTGGGCGCAACACCGGCTGGCGTAAACGATTTCGCCGTACATCCGAGCATGAAGCTTATGATTAGCGTAAGCAGAGGAGAGAAATCCATGCGACTATGGAATTTAATGACGGCCAAGAAGGCCGGTGTGCTTAATTTCAACCGGGATATACTACAGGAAATAGGGGAGGGGAAACATTCGCTAGGAGAGGGTAGGCGGGTAGTATGGGGTAGCACCGAGGACGGCGATGAATTCTGTGTAGGATTCGACAGAGATGCGTTGGTGCTCGGCATGGACAGTACGCCGAAATGCAGGGTTATGCCGGAGCCAAGGAAGAAGATACACGAAATCTGCTACTTTACGATAGATGGTGCGAGCGACTCATCGCTACTTGCCGTGTCAACGGAAGATGGGAAAATCATGTTCTTCTCGACGAGGAGCCAGGATCTCACCCCAGGTAAACCGTCCACGGAAGGAAAGACGAAGACAACATTACCGGTAGCGAGGTTGATTGCGGAGCTTGGTGGAAAGGAAGCCGGGGTCTCGGGGCGTATTAAAGACTTCAGTATAGTGAAGGTTTCTGGGAAAGACGGGAAAGACAACGTATTCATAGCGGCTGGTAGTAGCGATGGGAAGCTTCGCATCTTCAAACTCACCGTTGTGGAGCTCAAGGAGGCGATGAAGACGAAGACGGCGAAGGTGGTGGGCAAATTACTCGGCACTTACGAGACACAGAACAGAATAACGTGTGTGGAGGCATTTGTGATGATACCCCGGCCAGAGGGCGTAGAAGATAGCGAGGACGAGCTAGAAGAAAGTTCGGAGGATGATGAAGATGAGGATGAAAAGGACGACGGTGATGATGAATATTAGGAGTAATGAATCAAAGCTTGCGAATAATATCAGCCTACAATATTCTAGCAGCCATGGTAGTCAGGTCTAAGGAGGACAAATTTTGTCTGGAAATCAGTATATGGATACCATCTTACGATAATAATTGGTTCATCCATATCAAAAACATTCCGTTTTTTATCTCCAGATCCATGGCAACGTCGAACGATGAGCGATATTCGCAAGCTATTTAAAACAATATATGGTTCGATTATTAGGGGTGAAATTTTATCTTTATCATATGGTTTTTTTTTTCTTCTTGTTCTCTTGTTTGCTTCTGATGTTTATGAACCTGTCGATAACACGTGCTGTGTTACGTGCTGTGTTACCAGAAAAATAAAGTACCGTCCAAGCTCCACGGTACACGACGTTTCCGGGCTGATGCTGGCCGAAACCTCGATTCTTTGCAGCAACGTGAGGTGGGTTGTACTGCATAAAAAAACGGCTAACCGAGGTGACCATTGCAGCACTCGGATTTCAGGGCAAAACATCTGCTTCGACACCACAAGACCGTATTACAAATGTTTCTGGACCGTCGAGTGTTACAATGCCGACTTGCAGTGAAAAAGGCGTAGTTTTGTATACCATACGATCTATGGGATTTGCAGATGAAGATGCACGATGGTGTCACAAGTTGCTTCAGGCGTGCATGTTGCGGGGTAGCGACTGATCTACTAACCAACCAACGAAATCTATGCCATTTTTTTGCGGATTTCGCATTGGGTACGAAGACGGCTTAGTCCCGATGGACGGAGCATGTGATTCCAGGTCGAACCAGGTACCTGCTAGGTAGGTAGTCTGCTTAAAAACCCCTTAGGTTGTAGGTACTATTTTGGTACCTATGCCCTCCTAACTAAAATGTACCTACATAGGTACATATGGTGTATGGACATGCTCAAGGTACTAGGTTAAGTACCTAATTTTAAATCATTAGGTAGTCGGCAAGTCGAAGCAAGCTACTCCCGTAGAGAAAGACCCCGCGAGAATGTCAAGAGCGCCATCCTTCCCTCAAAAAGATTAGGCACGTATGGAATGATGTAGCTAACAGCTAGAACCCGCAGCACTAGGCGATCTTCAACGTAGCTCTAAAAGCTTCCATAGGTGGGAAGCAATTAAGTGCTGATGGGAAGTCAGCACCAAACCCATCTTAAGGCAGGGGTTGTATTATTATTAGACAAACCACCGTTTTGCACATCACAAGAAAAGATGAGAGGAGGGGACCACTGGCTGATATCTTTTTCAGATGGCTAATAAGATGAACCGGATTACCTAGCATCGCATCCGACGTTTATGTACGTCCGAACAAAACTTGTAGGCACCGGTATTAATTTCGACGTAGAAACTTGGACCAATAGTATAATCAAATGTTCCAATCTTTTTCAGCAGATTAAAACCCCCTAAAGTAACTAAAAATTCCATCTCATGTAAGAACGTTGAAGTTTTCCACCTCGAGCTTTAGCGCCGAATATTATGTACTTAGGTACCCATGGATGTAAGACATTGATTGTCAGACATTGATTGTAAGACATTTGCATATGTTAAAATGCACTTGTAGTGGCTTATAAGCGCCGAGTCTAAATTAACATGTACTGATTATCGAATTCAAATAATGCCTATGCACAATGCCTGATTGTCTCAATGGTCTTACACGGCTGCACCTAGAAAACATTGAAATCACTCCTTTATGGTTAGTAGGTGGGATGAGGTACCCGTGCTATGTACATACCTAGGTAGGTATGTTCTCCATGTACTGTAAATGTAAGCTGGTAAGGGTAGGTAGGTACGACTGGTATGAATTATACGGGGGTCCTTTTAGTGCGCGTGGGTAATGTGGAAGGTACATGGATGGAACAACACCATGTCGGCATGTCCATACATATGATAGGTACCTACCTATGTAGGTACCTAGGCTACATGTAGTTTGGTAACCCGTGGACCTAAGCAATACAACATACTCCAATCGTTTCTCGTTCCTCTCAATATCAAAAAGCTTTCCTCTCTCCACCAACCATAACGCATAATATCGTCATCATTGCTACCTATCTTGCCTATATAATTTATCTATTTCTACCTTTCATCTACCTGGGTATCATCTGTTCATCTTTTGGAGTATTTGGAGTATTTGGAGTATTTTCCCGACGTGGCGTTTGCAATTACCTGCAGGAGATATACAACCCGTCAGTTGACCACCAAGATCGGAATTCACGAAACTCTCCAATCCTTTTCCTTCCCGCCCCCCTCTCTCTCCACAGTGTTTCAATACCTCTTCTCGATTGTGTAGCCAGTCGATTAGTTTAATAGGAGCCTTAATATTGGCCACGCGGCAAAGTCAGGTGGCATTTCAAAATTCAACTTGCTTCCTCCCTCCATTGGCGCCGCCAACTTGATATAGCGTCCAACCCCTACTTTACTTTACTTTACTCGCCTTTCTACACTCCATTGTTTCTAAGGATTCGGTCAACCTTGAATATTAGATAGTAGAGTTCTTAAGTTTGTTTTCACCTAACCGACACCATGTCCGACTCTCAAGGAGACAACGGTCCGCCGTTATTACGGCCCATCCCTCGCCGACCTTTTAACCTGATCCCCAGAGAGCCGACACCCCCAAACGACGACTCGCCCGCCCTTGTACCCTCCGCCGACCCGGCACCTGTTCCAGTATTAAACCTCGAGTCGCTCAATTCTCGACTGCTCAACATGAGGAATACGAGCTTCACCCCCGAGTCCCCTACCCTTAGCCGCACAGATTCCGCACTTAACTTGACGGGGTCGACGTTGGCGGGCATTTACTCGCCATCCATATGGGGGAAAGATAAATTTTATATGGGAGCAGATGAGCCGGGTACGCCCTGGGGAACAGGTGCCGAGACGCCCGCCAAGAACCTAAGTGCGGATGAGCCAAACTACGAAATACAGAAGGAGAGGGCGCAGCCAGCACGAAGACGATCTTCTTTACATTCAGTAGCGCGTTCACCACCGTTATCTACCTCGCAGCGTATATTCTATCACAGTTCACGTAGCCTGCTTCTGTTCGGTCTAGGTGTTCTCTACGGGATAGTAGCCGTCCAGTTGCGGGATAGGCAGATAGCTGTAGAAGGGCTGGAAGTGCATAACCTACTCCGAAGCGCTGATGGTCATTACGATTTGAGGTACATGGCGTTCTCGGGCATGTGTGGGATCGTAATGGGTAGTCTATTACCCTGGTTTGACGGTGTCTGGGAACGAACTTTCGGAGGTGACGACGTAGTGGTTGAGTCCCCAGTAGAGCAAAGCATGGGAGACGATATGATCAAGCAGCCAGCCTCTTTTACAGACTGGGCGCTTGCGATTAGAGGCATTGGCGCCTTTGTTGGCATCGCCTTCGCTATCGTACGTCTTCTCCCATTATTTTTTCGGAAACATAGCCTCTTTCGATGTATTATATGTGCTTCTTGCTAACGATATATATAGAGGAAACTCCCATGGAGTTCGACGCTTCAAGTTTCTCTTGCGTTCGCTCTCGTAAACCCGGTATTATGGTATATATTAGACCGATCCATGTCTGGTCTGGTATTGTCGATCTTCGTTGGACTAGCCGGGTCCTTGATGTTACTAGGGATCAGGCCGGAAGTGATACCGACACCAGCAGCTCCTCTAACACCTTACGAGACGTTCGGCCCCGAGTACGGTAATGCGACAACCGGTAGCGCTAGCGATCTTGATCAACAGGGACAATTAATTTGGGGAGTAAGCCAGGAGACGATTGCTATGGTATTTTGGCTATGGAGTGTCATATTTTGCTGCTGTATATGCTTTGGAAATATTGGGCGCTGGCTTGCAATCAAACGTGCCGCGGCGAAGGGGCGATGGGCTCAGAGGCAGTAAGGAACGACAAAAAGAAGGGAGGGGCAGTTGAGAGATATCAACACTAATATCTTATCCAGCGCGGTAGCGGTTGCGAGAAGAAGGAGTAGCAAGGAGTAAATATTGTCTTAATGGAAAAGCCCAGCGATGAAGGGGAACTAATTTATTACGACGACCCATAAAAGCGAGTTGGTTGAATTTATGTTTTTTCTGTTGGGCGGTTGGGTGATCGGAGCATTCTCTACTACTTGTATGGGGAAATAAAGGCGCAAACTCGGGAGCCATTTTGCGGGCTTGCATCGGGTCGCGGGGAATCGGGGGGGCGGCAATGGGACACGGGATGAGTTAAGCGCGGTACAGTATGCATATCATCGCTATTCGGGCTACTAGGGACTATTCAACTATTGTCCTAATTTACAGCTTCGTTCAAGGACCTACCTATCTATGTCTGCATGGGTCAAAAACTTGTTGAAACCGGCAGGTCGGGTGCCATAATGGGACATTGGATGTTTGAGGGTTTTGAGGGTTTTGGACGTACAGTAACTACATGACGATTAGAATGTGAAAGTGTATGAAGACTCAGTATCAAGACGTACGTCTAACCGGAAGAAATAAGTTTACTATGTAAACGACTTTCGTGATTGTATGTGTATAATCCCTCTAACCTTAGACCAGTTTCAAACCCGCAAATCGGATGCATACATCCGGGGCTTTTTTTTTTTTTTTCTTCTCATCAGTTCGGAGTCGTCTGCCCACGATTGAGTGATAAGTGGCGGCTACGCTACATATTCCACCATCCATATGGCAGGCGAAGAGGGGTTTACTTGACAAGCCAAGGTCCCACTGAGGGGACCAGGGGACGAACATCTACGGATTGGTCGAATTAGTATGAGATCCTCGCATGTTAGCGTCATACATTTGATTTGGCATCCGGGCATCTGGGCATCTTCAAGGCTGTTCGTCTAACCTGTTCGTTTAGTTACATATTGAATAGAGGGTAACATGCACTCCGAATAGCCCAAGGCTGAAAAGAGCCGCCGGGCCGTTTAGGGATTGGGCTGGGTTAGGGAAGAATAATGAGATAGGTAACGTTAGTTGGTGGTGATCCGGATGTATGCTTCCTGCCAATAGTAGGATATTGATCTATTATATGTAGGCATATGTTAAGTCTCGTTCAGCTCTTTAATCAATAACTAATAAGAGAGTTATTTATTAGTTTAACTACATCAGATATATCTCGAGTAGTTCGATGAGAAAGAGCTGATCTGCGACAAACCGCTACGAGCCAAGATTATATCAAGCTTTCTACGTTTCGCCAAACTCGGAGTTGTGGTTGAGCATGTCTCTAAATATACCCGCGTACGTCAGTTCAAAAGTCCACCTTGGCGTAGATTGCGCATAAGTGATAGTAAGGGCGATCTCCCAGTACGCCGGGTCATGAAGATTATCAATATTATATTCGAGACAGGGCTGGTTGTCCGACTCCAGTAGCGTCGATGCCCGGACGAAAGTAGCTCGTTCCGAGATCGACCAGGGATTTCCGGTCAGTTGCCATGGAAGAGCAAATTCATATTTGCTTATTTTTGGCTGTCCAGGGTTATGGGCGTAAATCTAGCGTCGAAAAGATATTGGTGTCCTTGAAATGGAGGAGCCGATTCCAACCACCTGGAACTGGGTAGCCTTCTTCATGCCATGTTGTTTCTTTTTGGAATGGTTCGTCATCTGGTTGGTGAAAGGACGAGCAGATGTGATACGAAGCCAAAGAACGCCACGCACGCTATGCACGTTGTTGGATGTTACCGGATGATCTTCAACGTGTGGACATGCTAATGTAACAAAGGAATAGGGACGTTTGTATTATACCGATATTATCAATCCTTACGATATGAGTGTAACGCTGACATATTCGTAAATTGAGGTCGGAGCAAGGAAATTCGGGAATCAGCCGTGTAAGTCGAAGAGTAGGCGAATTTAGAAATATATCGAATATGCTAGGTTACCTACCTAGTTACATATTTTCCGGCTGTTAAGATACTAACCTAAGGTATTGTACCGAGCTACTGGTACATTCCCACTACTACTGCGTGCTACCGTAACGCGTAATGGATACCCCAGACGCTTTACTTAGTACCTAAGTCTTCCTGTCCCCGCATATACGGGTTTTGTTTGGCAGCCTCGCTCGACATGAAGTCATCGTAGTATATATAAGCGTCAAGCATATTAATTCGACAACGCGACTCTTACGCGCAATCCGAACGAAAGATCCGGGTGCTTAGTATCGAATTTTTATATTGCAGTACCCTCAAGTAGTATTCGCTCGGTTGATAGGAAGCGGTGGTTAAGATCGTCTACTTCGTATTGCTATATCGAATATCCGAGTATCGAACAAGTCGTCTAGACCCTGGTGACTCAAGGGTCCTGCAGGTGGTCCCACAGCGGACAATCACGCCTTTCCTACAATGGCTTAGATACCGTCTTTAGCAGCGCAACTATCGTTAGTGGGAAAATGCTAAGGTTAATGGAATGCTGTCTTATTGTGGTGCTTGTGTGGTTCCTTCTGCCAATTCTGCCCTTTCTAGCCTTTCTACCCTTCTCTAGCCCCAGTTGCTCCTTCTGGCCCCTCTGGTGTCACTTATCATTGGCTTTGATTGTCTCATCGAGATCATCAGTCCACGTTAACTGTCCCACGAGCCAATCACATTATTCAATTCTGTCTTTGACGACCACTGAAAGTACCCCTACGACGTCAGGACTTTTTTTTCCTTCTCCCCAGTACTCTTCCGACTTCACTCTTCCATTCTATCGCTGGATCTAAGATAAAAATGTATGATGACTTCTACATCCTTTTAACGTGCAATATGCTACAGAATCGGTATATACCATCATCCCCTTGACATCGTCTCCGAATCCGTACGCTTTTAGGCGTCTTCTCGGTTTCTATGTCTCTATCCCCCTTTAACTAAATAATCAACTCCCCCACCCATACGAGAGAATTCATTCTTCTGAGGTCTTAATAATTCTTTACATATTTTTTCTACTTGTGTTAAATGTCGAGAGATTCGCTTTTTTTATGAATTGATATGAAATAGCCGCTCATAATTCAACCACTTATAAGATCCCGTAAATATTTAACCATCACGCGACTCTCCTTTAAACCGCCGCAGACCAGCACACGTTAGGTCTTTGTCCTTGGTCAATCTCGCTCGGCCATTTGTAACTCTTCTGGCTTGAGACGTCACATATATTTCGTGGTTTTTCTGCCTATCTCTACGTTTTTTCCGTACGTTTCGTTTCGGCTATAAGTGGTTCAGCCAAGCAACGAAGACCCGAGAGTTACAACATATTCTATAGCTATTAGGACCGTTGCATCATTTTATATGACCCTCTTGACGACAACATATTTATCTACCCTCAGTGTTCAGATTGAATAACAATACGTTCATGTCCTCAATACAGCCTAACCCGAATACGTCGAGCTTGCCTTCGTCGAACCATTCCGGGAGCCCGACTTCCAGGTCTCACATTGAGAAAGATGATTCTCTGGTTCCTAACCCTACTGGGACAGGGCAAGGGCAGCCTTTGGCTGCTTCCGAGCTGCTTCTAAATGCTGTTAAAGATGTTAGGCAGATTATAAGGCTTATCCAATGTCAGGTTTGCTCAAAAATATTGCAAGAGCCGACAACCTTACCTTGCGGACATAGTCTTTGCAAGTCATGTGTGCCTCAAACACATATCCGCACCAACATTTCGTGGCCGGCAACAGCTAACCGGCTCCGCGGCTTCGAATGTCCTTTCGCTGACTGCGCAAAGGAACACGCGCTCGGGGATTGTGCTGTGGATGTCACACTAAACAAGACATTGACTAATATTAAAGGCATCATCGAGTTGGATCGAGATATAACAGGTCTTTCACACGTTTCTACAAGTATCACGGTGCAGGACCACTGGGACATTGCGGGGGTTCCCTCGCTCGCGGACAAGTCGGATGAACCCTTCGTACTAAAGGGAGCTCGCATCGTCGCGACATACACACTAGCAGAACAGGGTAAACTAGATTATGGGAGTGAAGTATACTACTCCTCTATGGGCGCAGGGGACGACGAAATAGAGCAGATCGATATATCTATGTTAGCACGGTTAAAGGAGTCGGCTAGGACGGAAATGGACTGCCAGGTCTGTTATGCCTTGTTTTTGGACCCCTTAACGACCACTTGCGGCCACACTTTCTGTCGGAGTTGCCTCCACCGCATCTTAGATCATTCAGATCTTTGTGCCATCTGCAGGCGCCCCTTGTCAATACAGGCCCAGGTAAACCGACAGTCCTACCCTTCTAATGATCGACTCTGCAAGATGATCAATGGGTTCTGGGCTGATCTCGTGGCGCTTCGTGCACAAGCATATGCACTCGAACAGCAAGCAAACCAAGGCGGATTCGAGATTCCACTTTTCGTCTGCACACTTTCGTTTCCGCGCATGCCTACGTTTCTCCACGTTTTTGAGCCGCGCTACCGCTTGATGATACGGCGGGTGATGGAAGGTAACCGAACGTTCGGCATGGTGCTCCATAACCCATCCCACGCGCCCGGCGAACCGGAATTTCATGAAATTGGGACACTGCTCCGCATAGTCAATATCGAGCCTTTCGCAGATGGGCGCAGCTTATTGGAAACAGTCGGCGTTTCTCGTTTTAGAGTCACTCGACATGGGTGGCTGGACGGTTATGTTGTGGGCAACATTGAAAAGATCGACGACATCAGCGTGGCGGAAGAAGAAGCCATAGAGGCAGAGGAAACGATGCGTTCTCATGGTGTCAGGGAATTGGCAACCGCACCACCAAGCCCGGAACCTCTACGTCCGGAACAAGCAGTGCCTGTTCGCTCCCGGCCGGTATCTGCATCACTAGAGGAAATAGAAACGATGTCTACTAGAGAATTAGTCGAAGTCGGCGTGGATTTTGCCAGAAGGGTGAGAGCGCAGAGCGTAGCATGGTTAAACTCCCGGGTTTTAGCCATCTACGGCGAATGTCCGACAGACCCGACTCTCTTTCCCTGGTGGCTCGCCAGTATACTACCAGTTAAAGAAGAAGAAAAATACAAGCTCCTAGGCACTTCGAGCGTGCGGGAGCGGTGTAAGATGTGCTGCCGGTGGATTATAGAATGGGAGGCGAATAGATGGTTAGTAAAACATTCTCCTTTTTTCAAATATCGGTAAAAATAAAGGGTGGTGAGTATACTCTATATTACTACATGAGAGTATGAGACGATTGGACCTCGTGAAGCTAAGCTCGCTACAGATTAAGTTCGATTACTGACGCACCGGTCGATGCTTCCAGGACTATTTCCGACTGCCTAGTCTTGTGACAGGCTTTTTATATTTATATGTTATCGTTACGACATTAACTTTGATTCATTCGGCATGAGCTACGAACAAGTATCGGATGTCGAGTTGTAAAAGATTCCAAAGAGTAGAGGATACTGGTATTGGACGATTTCAGGGGGGTTGGCTTTCGAAGGAATACTCATTCATGCTTCGCTTCATTTGTTGTTTGGCATCTCATCTTATCACCATCACGGACGTTTTCATCGCCTGATTGGCATTTGCATCGCATCGTTATCATATTAGTGATACCATTATAGCGCTAGATTGCCGCGTATGTATTAGAGTCGAGGAGTTGTATGTCGTTGTTTATCGCGTTTGTTACGGCATCATATCACGTATCGCATGCGCCGTCGTCATGGAAGGCTGCTGAGGAAAGGAGGTGTCATGATATTGTATATAGTTTTCGGACCGAGAGATGAATGAAGATGCCCCCTTTTTCGAACCTACCTATTTTATACTTCCATAAATGAGATGGACTATAGATGTTTTGTGTTGTATCGGTTTTTATTTTATTTTTTTATTTTTATAGATATATTGATAGGTACGATACCGAGGATAAGAGGTACATGGAAAATACGCTAGCTACCTACCTATCTACCTATATATACACTCAACATACCTTATGCAGGTACTAACTCTATGTAGTTTGCGGGGATTTTCTTATTAGTCGAGCTTCTCGTGCATCATCTTCCGTTGAGCTTTATACAATATTAACCTCAACTCCAGCTCACTTATAAGTTATAACGAAACCAGCTAATCCTCGCACGCTCAGGCGCTCGCGTATAGTAAATGACAGTCACCCCTTTTTCGTTATTCCCGGGTCCGTTGCGGAATAAATCGCATTTCGCTCGACTGGCTGCTTTGTCTTCTATCCGTCCAACTCCAACTGCTTTAAGAACAAGAGCAACATTCGGATATCGCTTATCGACTATGGAGTATACGCATGTTGCGACGCCTGAACGGTGCTATGCTGACTTTTGTCTTATTCCCGTGAGTTGGCTATTCTTATATCGACTTCGTCATCATATTCCCTAGTTATTCTTATCTATGGATACATATATATCACTTCGATACCTACGCTATTACTCGATATCTTTCTTGATAACTACTTGCCCCTTATTATATATTTTCCAAGATACGATTGGAGCTTACACTCGGTGCAGGTCGGAACAGGAAACGTCTCGGTTGCGGAAGAAGTTGCCGAGGTGCAGAAGCTGTTGAAGGCGAGCGGACTCGCTTATACCATGCATTCTGCGGGGACTACCGTTGGTAAGCTCATCCCCATGCCCCTTTTCCGTTACCCTTCTACCTGTTGCTTGGTCTGCTCTACTAGGTCAATGCTGATAAATGCCAGAGGGCTCGTGGGACGAAGTGATGAAAGTCATTGGACAAGCGCACAGCGTAGTCCATTCCAAAGGCGTTGTGCGTGTGCAGTCTTCGATGAGAGTTGGGACTAGGTATGACTATTTCCTTTTCCCTTTTCACTTTTCGCTTTCTATTTGCCTAGGTATTTACCTAGCTATACTATCTACGCGCTCAATTTGCACTTCCCTCCGCCTATCGTCTATTATACGATAATGACTTTGCATACCGAATGTATTATCAATCTACTTTGCTAACATTGTTTCTCTTACCTTCGTTAGAACGGATAAGAAGCAGACGGCTGCGGACAAAGTCAAGCGCGTCGAGGATCTTCTAGCCAAGCAAACTACTAGCTCCTAAGCGCTGCCGAGTTTGAAAGTTGGCCGACTTTAATTCGGAGATGGGCACGATTATAGCCAAATTGCAACCAATACGGAGTTCATGATCTTACATCACAACAAGCAAGACGAAACGACGGATAAAAACATAACCAGAGTTTCATACATTTATTCAAACAGAGGTATGCTAGCGTACACATGATGTGCTCTACGCTGGGCATTTCTATTACTACATATACAAGTCAAACATTACTAGGGGTGACGGTTGAAATTAGATGTATCGTAATCACACTCGTCAGTTCGTCTCCATACGGTAGCCGGCCGCTCTTGTCCTCGTGGAACTTAGACTAGAGTATTTCGTAATAGTGATATTTTCACGCATGCTATGCGCGGACGGTCTGCTTCCTCGATGACTTGCGCAGCTCCTTCTCCCTCTCCTTCTCGAGGTACTTCTTCTGCGCTTTTGCGTCTAGGGCGTTGAGCTCGGCATCACGCTTCGCCTTCCGGGCCTTGTCGCGCTCAGCTTGCCTTTCCTCAGCCTTCTCCTCTTCGGCGGCCTTTTGGATCTGCTTGATGGTCTCATCTCGGACAACCTTGATCTTGCGCAGAATTTCCGGTCGGAAGTGGGCTGATGACGCTAGGTGGTCAGGGATCCGGACGAAGTAGGCTAGGAGCGGTGCAAGATCGTCGTAGTTGTTAGACGAGGGAAGTCGGTATCGCAGATAGAGACGCTTGCGAGGAATAGTTTCATCCATCCTAATATAGTTAGTAAATATTCTTAAGAAAGCCAATCGTATAGCCTCATCCGTCTATAGCCGCCATGGGCTATAATGCCGAATAGGGTCAAAAAAAAGCACTTACTTCGTGGGTCTGTCAACAGGTTGGTCGCTGATAATCAGGTAGTCGAACAGATCGCCAGCTTGTTTAATAGCCGAAGCAAGTTCGTCGGTCAAGAGTGTCTGGGTGATTTCGGCGCTTTCGCTCATGACAGTTGTCCAGATTGGTAGCTTAGCGTTGTCCTTGGTGAAGGTAATAGACAAATCGTAGCGGTCTTCTCGGAGCTGCTTCATCTTGTCCTTGTTGACGATGGCCCAAACGAATCCGTCGTAGGAGCTCTTGGAATCCTTGCTTCTCAACTCGGTGGCACCCGGTAGGCCAGGCACAATCTGAGCCTCCTTACCGTCAAAGGGGTAGATGACGGCCTCAACTGCATCTTCAGGAGCACTGAAACTGTCGAAGAAGAAGCTCAAGGCAGTCTCCAAGGCGGTCATCACGGGATTGAAACGCTTCTTTAGGGTTAACTTGACGTCCATAAATGCGACGTTCTGACGACCAGTCGCATAGCTCGCATACTCGAATAGGCTCTTAGCCTTTAGCAACTTCTCGGGGTCTTGGCTAGATTGTTGGGACACTCCACCGAAACCGACGAGTGCGAATTCGCCGGTGAGAACCGGGGCATGAGCTTTGATCCATGCTCTCGCCTTGGTCCGGTTGAGTCTTGTACCGATGAAGTGAAGGGTGAAGATAATAGTAATTAACACCAGGATTATGCCTTCAGCTTGGAAATCGCTTAGGCTATGACGCTCGTGAATATTGTACCATTTGGTATACGGACGGTCAGTAGGCGCAGGACCCCCGAGGCCAGCACCACCAGGGACGGCCTCGAATGGTACAGGCGCTGGCGAAGGCGCTTCTGCAAAATCGGCAAAGTCTGTAGAGTTATTTATTAGGAATACGATTAGACATGTATATGGGTAAGGGAATTTGAGGTTTGAGATTTATAAATTTGTTGGGAATTTGGTTTCTGGCCAGGTGTTCAAGGGAACGACATCGCATGGACCAGTTTGCGAATGCGATTTATTAACCGGTTAGGATATAACTCACCTGAATCGACGGAAGGAACCGGAGTAGCAGAAGACTTGCTACCTCCGACAATATTCTTTAAAAAGTCCGCCATGATTGCGGGCTCGTCGCGGAGAATTGATGTGCGCGGCGAGGTTGAGAAAAGAAAAGAGATGTCGAGAATGGAAGGACGACGGACGACGGACAAGGGTCTAAAGATTCAACTTTAGAGGTACGTGGAACAATTTGGAGCTTCTGTACTTCGTAACAATCTCCAATTATCGCCTGATTACATAAACCTAGCTTAAGCCCGCCAGCCCGCAAAACTCAAAACTTAAACCATAGTTAACCTAACCCGCCAAATTGGAACGTGCACACCCAAGAGTTGGGGTTTTGGGGGACTCGGGGCCTTTGACACACAACTGTAAATTGCAGGTGGGGTCTCTACATGCGACTCTAGGTTATCTACCTACTTACATAGTAGATAGATTGTGGCTTGAACTTTATTCTGTTCGTGTGGCGTGGATAAACATGCGAAATGGTCCGTGCATGTATGTATTACCTAATGAAGCTTGGTCGGCCCGTTACCCCGGCAACCCGCAATTAAAAGCCCAAAGTCAATACTTGTCGCCGTCAACGTCAAAACGCAGACGAACGTTAAAAGACTATGAACGCGCTTAGAATTCAACTATACAAACAAAAGTCGAGAAAATGTCGAAACAAACTTCCCTACGAAAATATGGAAAGCAATCCAAAAAATCCAAAGCCGATCGTTTGTTCGTCAACTTACCACGAACTCCAATGCGAAATCAGCCCCAGAGAACGAAAGAAGAACGAGATGATGAAGATTTAGCTAAAGGAGCAATAGAAGAGTTGGTGGGGGAAGTTTCCAAAATGGGAATACGAGATCAAAATATTAAATTGTCGGGCCCAATAGTGAGCCCGGTTCGACGCTCTCCCAGGCGAAAAGAGCAGCTTCCAGTTCTCAAACAAAGTCCACTGCCCCTTACACCAGCTCGGTCTCGAAGACTGCTGGCTATAAGCCCACCTAAACTCGAAACTCAAGAGAATATCAAAGACGAGGAAGCGACAAAGAAGGAGCTGCACGTATTAGCCTGGGCCGATATATGTCCATCAGGCGATAAGATCGTCAAAATAGCGGAGGCATCTTATGCAGAGGTCTACCGCGTGACGAACGAACGCGGAACCAGTATCATAAAAGTCATCCGGATGGAATCACCGATCAAAGCACAAACCAAGGCGCAGCAAAAAGCAGGACTCGTCGATGAAGAACCCCACTTCGAGTCAGACTTGATAGGCGAATTAAAGATTTCAGAATGGCTTGCCGATATACCAGGCTTTGTGGTTTACAAGGAAAGATATATAGTCCAGGGGAAGGCTTGCAAAGAACTACTCGAGACGCATCAGGCATTCCATCGGAAGTTGAAAAGGCAGGATCCGGATAGACTGCAGTTCTACCCATCGCCAAGCAGGTATTTGGATGGCACCAAGTTTTTGGTAGTCGAGTTGGGCGATGCAGGGATAGCACTTGAAGATTTCAGATTAGATTCCGCCGACCAGCTATGGGATGTATTTTTCCACGTCGTCATTGCCCTTGCGCGTGCCGAAGCTCATATAGAATTTGAGGTCAGTGGATTACGCCCCTCGTCTTTGGACCTCGTAAGCTAACGTGAACTATTAGCATCGAGATCTTCATGAGGGGAACTTATGTATCCGTAAGGTAGCGGAACCAACCCCTGCGAAAGACCGAGGGGGTTCTAACTGTTTCGGATTCTCCGGCCTTGAGGTTACGATACTCGATTATGGACTCTCCCGAGCTCGTGCCACTTATAAGGGCGAGGATTCGCAGCCAATCGCCTATGATTTAGAGAGAGACTTAAGCATCTTCACCAGCGAACACGCACCGCAGTGCGAGGTATATAGGCGTATGAGATCTTTCATGTTGCGGGGAGATAGAGTATGTCTCCCCCCAACAAGCCACAAAACGCCCTACGAATCGGGGAATTACGGCCAGATTTGCTGGGACCAACACGAGCCATACACGAATGTCTTATGGCTTGCATACATCTACCAGTGGATGGTAAAGCACTTCAAGGGCCCCAAGAAAGAGGTCAATGCTTTTAAGCGCGCCACGAAGGAGTTCTGGATGTACCTCAACCCGGACGCCGCCGACCACGTACCAGGCTTCGGGAGTGCTAGTGATATTGTTAGGTTTGCGCTGGAATCAGGATGGATAGAGGAACGTCAGTTGATGGGTGCCAGAGACGAGGTCGAGAAATCGATATTATCGGTTCTGACGATTAATGACTTGGATGAGGAGACCTTCGCTGAGGCGTACCTCAGAAGGTCGCCTGGGCGACGCTAATGAAATGCTGTCTAACGGTAATAGATTGGGCTGTTTAACGGTGTTCGGGTTAAAGGGCGGCTACACAGGATCAAGGTCATGGATTAAGGTACCTCAAGCATTGTTATACGGTAGTTAGGGGTAGGGAAAGGATACGGGATACGTGATACCTTTTGATACAAATTGCTAATTATATCAGACTAACTTGGGCCAATGTGACTATGTCCATCTAGAGATAATTGTTTCCGAGCGATACTTGCAGTTAAACTACCTACGTGTAGGGATATCTTTGTACTACACTATCAGCTAACTAGGGTGAGTCAATATCTTCGAATCTTGCTTCGAGTAGCTCTTAAGAATAACTTCATTGTTGGCTACTGGACATGCAAACTCACCTGACCAGGCAATTGCATCTCGTTAGGTTTTAGAAAGATATCGCCCATTCACCGAACACACAAACTATTATCTCGTTTGTATCGCCAATCAAATAAGATATAGATGATTATCTAGATAACGTTGAACAATAGAAATAAGCCATACTCGGGGACCGACGTGAGACTATAGTCTATTTAATCTACATGGCCTGGTATTCATCTGGTTTCATTCTATAGGGCCCAATCACCCGGAGAGACGGCTTAGTATAGCTCGGTACGACGTAGCACAACATGAACTATTAATATAATTAAACATATCTTCATTACTCCGGCGTACAATACCTTAAATACCTTATGCAGAGACCACGCATTACCTAACATTACCTGAGCTCACCTGAATCCACCTGATGCGGTACTGCGGTACGAACCATGCACCAAGTAGCTGGCTACCTATACACGCAGCATAGTTGGATATTTTTGATCGTATCGCTGAATGCGACCAAGATAGGGTAAGATAGATGTTCGAATTCGCGCCAAGTAAAGATCGGCGTCTACGAAATCGATTGGCACGCAGATCAAGTTTTCCAGCCGCCCGCGCGCGCAACCGCAAGCCGGTGGCTCTGATTTTCCTCTTTTCTTTTTTCAGCTCGCCCGTCCGGATTGGCTTTGCTAGGCCGGGTTTAATACGATGTTCCCGTCCGGATGGTAAACAATAGCCGGTGTAACATCGTATCCCCGTTACCTTGGCGGGCCTTGCGTCGTGCTAACTTGCTAGTAAGTTGGATGTGTTCAATGTTAATTGAATATTCCAAGTTATTTTTCTCTCCTTTCCTTTAAGGCATTCTAATTCGTGTGCGTATGCTTGACTTGGAGCTTGTCACATGCTTGGAGCGTTCAATACGAAGTGATAAGGAAAGAATAGTATGTAGCAACAACGAGAAGAAAAACAACAGCATTCGTCTCTATGCTGCAAGGGGGAAAACATTGGGCGCTTGCTCCGTGCCGAGGCAGCAAAGACCGACGCGTAGTAAGCATATGTAGAAATGTTAGGTAATAAATACTTACCTAAATTTGGAGGTTGGCAAGTTCCCAAATGTCAAATGGTGGCATTGAATACCTAATCTGCCATTGTGAATAGCCTTTTGTTCTTGTGTAACCCCAAGGATCAAGAGTTGGATACTATCCTGTTCTGCCCAGTAAAAAAGGGGTCTTGAAGGTCATGCAATGCTGCCAGGTACCTGAGCAATAGGTAGGTACCTACCAATAGCGGTAGCATCCGACTTCTAGGGCCAATGGAACGACACGAATAAATCTATGTGCATAGTATGTAATGTACTTCTTCGACCCACTTTAGCGCGTTTCAGATCCCACCCGATCTTAATAGAGATAAAATATAGGTACAAGGTGACTTGGTACCTGGCAGACATGGTCTTTTTCTTTTATTAAAGGGGGAAATGATCAGCAACGTGTTGTCGTCATCCCACAAAAGTGGCTCTTTAAGTTCTAGCCAGCATCGATTCCTCGACAGGGCGGAAGAACAATTGAACAATGCTAGGAATATAGAAGCCAAAGGAAACTTGATCCCAGTTGGCCTAGTCAATGAATCCCAGGTTTAATCGATCCCTCCATAATTATTCCATAATTCTTTCCCATTAATATTCATTCGAATCCATAAGGAAAAGGGAGTTGGCTTGAGCGGAGAAGAAATGAGATGAACAAGATGAATAAGATGGGGACCGTCTGTTTCGAAAAACGGACCTTTTTTATTTTTATTTTTATTTTAATCACGCACGCATTGCGTGTTGAGATATAGGGGTGGACGGCAGTAGGTCTCTTCCTCTCTCTTACCACGGCCAATTACCTACATACATACAAACGTACTCACATATGCATTCATGTAGGTTATATTGTAAAGAAAAGAAGACATAAATTTTTATCTTTTTTTTTTTTTTTTTTTTACCGCCAGTCTTATTCGTACCTACATACCTTAAGGGGGGGTGGTTACCATGAAGAGTTACTTTTTACCCCCTCTAACTTCTATTTTCTCTATCCTCTCGGTCATTTTGGGGCGGATTTGCCGCTAGTCCTGCCATTCCCCTGCATAATGAATCGACGAATAGCCTCGCGCCAGGCGTTAAACGGCTAGCGTGTTCATGGTAGCATTAGAAGACTGACCTATCACGTAATGTCTTCCAACTCGACAAGCCCCCAGCTTAGCAGCCCTGGCAGCCCAGCAAGCCCAGTAAGTTCAACAACACAGGCAACAACAACCCCCCAGGTCCCCCCAGCTCAGTCTACCAAGTCTAACCAAGTCTTACCAAAAATCCACCCAACCCCTTTCCATATTCTCCACCTTCACGTTAACCTACCCTTATCCACTTTGCCCACCTTACCAACCATGTAGCCATGGTATGTCTGAATTACACCTGCATAAGGTACCGAATCTATCAGATGGCCTCTATTTTCTTGCCGAGCGGCCTGGCTATTATTGACCATGACTGGCCACACCATACTTGGAAAGCCCCATAGGCTGAAAGATCATGGTCCACTAATTAATATACGAATCTCCTCGGTACTCTTCTGGTTTTTTTTTCTTTTCTTTCTCTCTCTCCGCCTCTTCACCTTGCAGACTTCTATCCGCTGTCTTGGGTTTTAACCATTCGTTCATTTGCTTGTCGAATTCACACTCTTTAAGTGCTCCGCCGGTTGAGTCCTACCGTTCATTTACCAAACAAATCTTTTGTTTGTCCCTTCTTTTTTGGACTAGAAACCCCCCCCTATCAGCACTCAAGTCGACAAACCTACAATCTTTATTAAGGGCTCGATCCGGTGTCAGCATCCAAAAGAATTTCATTCTCTAAGACAAGTTCCAGTCGCCCATTGCATAGAACAACACCTGCCTTTGAGGTATACGAAAATAGGGAAGCAGACATGAAGTACACAACTGTTGGTGCTCTAGCCTCCGTGGCCGCCACGGCCGTGGCAGACAAGACAACTTCCACCTTCGCCGTTCTCCATTTTACCGGTCAACACAAGTTTTTGACCGAGGGTCCCATTGATCCCGTCGTCAACCCCGGAAAGCAGGCAACCCATTATCACAGTATCATGGGAGGTAGCAACTTCGGCCCTAACACTCGAGGCGATGACCTCTTAGATTCGGAGTGTACTACGACTACCATCAAGAACGACAAGAGTAACTACTGGGTTCCGTCTCTTTTCTTCCAAGACCCCAAGGATGGTACCTTCGAAAAGGTTCCCTTGTTCTACATGAACGTATACTACTTGTACGATATTCTCATCTCACTTTTATATATAGAATTTATCTAGCTAACATGTATGCTTAGCTTCGAACCTACCAATGGCACTATCGAGCCTTTCCCCGTTGGTTTGAAGATGTTGAGTGGTGATGTTGACGCCAGAGACCCTCCCAAGTTCGGAGGTGGAGGCAACGTCGACCCTACCAGAGGCCCGATCCAACCTGTTCAATGGACTTGCCCTCGTCAGAGCTACGATCCTCCTTCTTACCCCGTAGACTCGGACGGAACCATGGCCGGTCTACAGGACCCCCAGAACCAAGGTGCAGGTGCGGGTTTCCCCCTCTACGACTGCGACGGCACCTACTCTCCTCTCCGTCAGGACATCCACTTCCCTTCGTGCTACAACCCTGAAGTCGGTCTTGATGATTACAAGAACAACATGGCATGGCCTACTCCCGAAAATGGACTGATGACTTGCCCTGCCGGATGGATCCACGTTCCTCATCTCTTCTACGAGGTATACTGGGACACCCCCTCGTTCAAGGACAGGTGGACCCCTGATGGAAAGACCCAGCCCTTTGTTCTATCCAACGGTGATGCCACTGGCTACAGCTCCCACGGTGACTTTATCTCCGGTTGGGACCGTGACACCCTTAAGACTATTATCGACACTTGCAACGTTGGTACTCTTGGTATGGAGAACTGCCCCAACATTCCCGGCGGTGTCAACGACAACCAGGACTGCACGATCGAGCCCGCTATGGGTACCATGGTCAAGGCCTCGCAGTCCCTCAAGTCCCTTCCTCTCGACTGCCCCGTCACTGGCTGGGGTAAGGGCGGCTCTTCCAGCAGCTCTGGTTCCAGCTCCGACTCCGAGGTATCCGCTTCCAGCTCGCACGTGAGTAGTTCCCAGGTCCATTTATTTCCCTTCTTAACTTGTCTCGGCGTCTTTTCCCTTCGCTTCTTAGACTTGACCTAGCGCCCAAATCAGGACCGATTAACATGAACATAATTGCTAACTGGATGCCAGGATAAGGCTAGCAACGCCCAGGACTCTTCCGCCGATGCTTCCACTAAGTCGGCCCCTGCTGGAAATGCTTTCATTGAAGTGCCTAGCTCATCTGCTGAGGCCGCAGCGCCCGCCGTCACTGCTGCCGCTGTAGCCCCCTCGTCCGAGGAGAGCGACCCCAATGTCGAGACTGTCTGGGACACGGTATACGTTACCGAGACTACCACTGTAGACCAGCCCGAAGCTACCCCTGCTCCCCGCCGACGCCGCGCTCCTATGCACAGCCACGGCCACATCAAGCGCCACCAGCAACACGCCCACTAAGCAGGCGTACGAGTAGTCAGCCAATTATTTGATTCTATGTCCATACACGACTTTCTAGGGATTGCGTGGCGCTGTCGAGGGTTGGTCGCATCATATAGATCCATGGGAGGGCATGCGATACAGGAACGTTTTTTACTTGCTTTAATTCTTGGACATGTTTGGATACCAATGTAAGGCAGGAGGGTCTGCGAGACGTAACAAGTCTGGCTATCTGATAGCTTGCTTCATTTTTCCCTCCAGTACCTTTTTAAACTATGCCAAACAGGGGCGCGCTTAAAAATTGGGCGATGTACGGATCACAAGAGGAAACGTAGCTTACGCTCATACTTCGCTTCTCTATGTACGATATTTGTCTACAATTTATGAACGAGAAAGTTCAGTTTTGACTATATTTGCATAGATTAGATCCAACCTTAGACTTTAGACGATCCGCATTTACAATCCTACTATCCCTTGTAATTTATGATTTCCTCAGCCCTGCCTTATATTCGTCGTAAACCTTGCCCAAGAGAAATGTTGTGGATCTAGACAACCCAGATCTTCTAGAAGCTTATTTAAACAAGCCGCAAGATTATTGGTAACGGATATCCCATGCGTTGAACTGTTCTTTTAATGTGGATATACTCTTAAGAGGTGATACGAGTGCGTAAGACCCAGAGCACAGAGAGGCCCTTGAATCAGATATATTTATAGTATTAGGCTACTACTCTATATGGCATAGATGGAGCTTTATATATATACCCAGACAGGTATATAAGGTTTATTCGCGATTATTCAAGTTATGATGATTATGTTCATTCTATTTGGGGTATCTATTTGTTGTGAAGGGGCAACACATGTTTAATACTATGTTGTGGGAATACAACAATATATCAATCATCAAACCCGTTCCACTCCCCCCCATCAGCATCGCTCTGTCCACTGCTATTGCTACTCAAATCACTTGAATTTTCGGAATCCATGTCTTCGTCTTCCTCACTTTCATCCTCAGCAGCGCCAGCACCCTCGAGCTGCGCGGGTTGACTAGGCTTAGTAGCACTGTTTATAGAGTTAGGTCCAAATCCCGGCTTAAACGTCGGCATGCCCATATTATTTCTAATAATACGCCCGCTCTCATCACGGCGATAAGGGCCGTCACCATCCTCAAAAGCAGACTTCGCATCGCGAACAAAACCAGCGACGAAGAAGCCCATGACACCCCGCCCATCATCTTTATACGATCGGATACACGCCTCAGCGACCTCAGCGTCTCCATCGCTCGCATCAATGGACCCTCGAACAGGCCACTCTCGAAGACCCCGGACTTGCTGATCCCGCCGCAGGATGCGCCATCCCCTCTCCTTGGCGATATCAGATCGCAGGGCTTTGAGGACGACTTGCTCGTTTTCCTGAGCGTGGATCGAACATGTCGAGTAAGTGATTTTCTTAGCAGCAGGGAACTTGAAGGCGTGAAGCAGAAGAGTAAGTTGGAAGGACGACAAGGCTTCTAACCGCGCTTCTAATTCCTTCTCGGAAGAGACGACAGTTTCTTTCCCGTCGTCGTCTACCATGATCGGCTGAGACGTGCTTTTGCCTGTATCAGAATCATCACGCTTCCGCTTACGATTCGAGCTAGGAAGGGGTTTCTTAAATGCGCCTGGAATATCGGGTAGGTATATCACAGGCATATCATCTCTGCCAACTATACCACTTCCCGAACAACTAGGATCCAGGAGCAGGCAGCCAACGTTTGCGAATAGCTCGGAATTTGGATCAACCTTGAGGAAGTCTTGACCGAAGCTCATTCGCGTGATCTCTTTGGCGCCGGCTAGCCTTACCATCTTTTCCAAGGTCCGCGCACGCTTTGGGTCCTTTTCAAACGCGTATACCGTCTGACTACATTTCTCCTTCTCGGGGACCCGCGAATGGACAATAGCTGCGAGGTGCGTTGTCTTGTTCCCAGGGGCTGAACAAGAGTCGATGACGTCGCCATCTTCAGAGCGAGGGTCTAGTAGATAAGCGGGAAAGCAAGAGGCTTTATCTTGCAATATTACGGCTCCAGAAGTGTACGCTTCCGTTTTGATAATTTCAAAGCTCGGGGATATAGCCAGGAGATTCGGGATATGCTCATCGACGTAGAGAGCTTTTCCAGGAGCAGCCGTAACCTCGTTGACGCTGAGAACCCTAGCGAAGGCAGAAAAAGTGGTCGCTAGCTGGTCTTCGAGGGTAGTCTTCAAGACATTCACACGCACCCATCGTGGGTAAGCGGCCGCCCCGCCCAGGAATTCAGCAGTTACCTGCTCCCTTAAGGCTTCAATAGATCCAGCTTTCCTCCGTAGACGTGCCCTAGTAAACTCGGCATTCAAGCGCGCCTTATGGCGCTCTATCGAAGCCCTGAGACCATGACTAGCAGGAAGCGCAATGCCCTTCTTGGAGAGTATGAAGTCATGAACAAGCAGTAAAGCCAGCAGGGGGTTGAGCTAGGCATCCCTAGGTAGTTAGCAAGGCTGAAAGCAAACAGTCGGGAGCATGTTGGAATGCCCGAGGTAAAGGGCATTCTCACCTTACGCTCGTGACGTAGGAGTTCCGAATTATCGATGACTTCCTTTAACACGGGGCTCCATTTGCAAGTTTCCAGCGCGAGGGCGTAGACTTGCTGCTGAGGTGATTTTAGATCTTTCTTTCCAAAGATGCGAGTCTTCAAGTTGCCGCCTGTCGATGGCGTCGCCGATAGTACGTCGGCTGTCTCATGATATAGAGACATTCTTCCCGAAGCATGTTCAGCCGCATGCTCCAGGGCGCATGCCTTGCATAAAGTTTATAAGAGCGGAAAGTTGAAGACGTGAAACTCGAGATGCAAAAATCTTGGGTTTGGAGACCCTTAATCGATAAGAGATTTATACTCGGCTGCATTGTACCATGGTAACTCGGTACCTACCTATGTAATCTACGCGCTAGCCACATCTGATAACTCTAATAACTCTGATAATTCTGATAATCACATTGCAGCTGATTGCTTTGGCTAGATTCCAATTCTTTTCATTTATATATCATCTTTGCACAACTAACAAGTAGGTAATAATTACCTAACCTAGGTTAGGTAATTACTGCGTCTTCTCTTATCTTCTCTTCAATTGTGCAAGTACCCATGTATTGCACTCGATACACGGCACGTTTCCCAAGGTTTGCCGCGTTATTGGTGCTACCTATTGGACTGTTTGTTTAAAAAGCCCCAAGGCTTGTGTGTAAGTCTCGAACGAATGCAAGACATATCTAATTATTGCTGCCGCTCCTCATTTTATCACGAGTTTTTTGCCTAGACAACCTCGATAATTCATTTTTTCCTCCAAGGTCTAGATGGACATCGTATGTTTTATGTCCCCAAACATCGAGGTCCGAGTCCGAAAGCTTTGTTATTCAAGCTGCTAGGAAAGCTGAAAAACCTGCTAGTTACCGTTCTAAGCGTGGTGGCTTATCTTTTCGGTCCCGTTCGACGCACATGCGATTTATATGATGCCCTAGCCATACAAATTCGAGATGGCGTTTGGACTTTTCTTCTCCCCCCCAAACAAAACGCTCGCCGGAGTCTTGGCGAAAGAAAAAACAGCTAGCTCGAACAGAGCTCAACAGTTGCCACTGTTTGTCCGGACTACCTGTGGTTTACTGTGGTTATCTCACGCAGCAGCGGCGCGCAGTCTTGTGCACTTCGGTGTGATGAGCTTTGCAGGTCGGGCGTAAGCCTACATGGACGGCGAGCGCATTTGTCAATTAGAAACAGTCATGTACGCTCTCCGAAGTCCAGATCCCTTAATCCCTTAAGGACAACGGAGACGGGTTGTTAGATATTTGCGAATCGAACGAGGTCGTCGACTATTAGTACCTAAAATATTCTCGAGGAGCATGTATTGTGTTAGTCGGGCAGTCTATTTATTACTATGTACGGACCCGAAATGCCCAACACTCGAAATTTGTGAACGGATACGTATTCTCTCAGCTCCGTAGCATGGATTTTGCTTGTTATAATTATCTTTTAACCTAATCAGCATCCCGGCATGCGACTAAACTGGTATGCAACGTGTAGTTCGACCAATTAAAACATATATAAAGAAGGAGAAGAAGAAGAAGAAAAAGAAAGAGAAAAAAAGAGACCCAATTAGGTTCAATTTCGACGTGGGTGTATGTGTAGATAAGACAGACGGGTATGAACGGGGATGGCGGAGGGTCGGTCAACAAGTAAGTCCGCATCTAGCTAACCTACCTAGGTAATACCATTTTCGTGTAATAGGTAGTGTATGTATGATGTACGATCATCGTTGTATCTACACTTATTAACGGGAGTTGAGGTCATTAGTGGGAAGAGATACCCGGTAGCCAACGGTTACACAGGTACTAATATATTCCTTTATCAAGAGAAAAGTCGGATGATCGGAGGTTCGTTCACACCGTCTTCAGGACTCTTTTGAAAGCTTCAGGGATCCTTGGTAAGTCTGATAGGGCCACGAGATCGAGAAGAACGCCACGCAGGTTGCGATTACCACTACGATTCTTGTTTAGGCCCCTTCTAGCCCAGTAGCCTCGGATTCGGTGGGCTTCCCTCTCTTTCAATATTACGAAATACAACAGAATATAGCCCCGACGGCCGCAGTGCTGCACCACGACGTATTGGTCAGAGGCGTATAATATAAGTCACGCTTTCGGAAAAGGGACGGATTTCGCGACGTACATAATTGTGCGCCGTCACACGCGCTCTAATCGAATCCCGTTCTACGTACATCTCTCTACCTAGGTAGGTAGGTAGGTATACTATCTAATTCGGCGTTAAATTAATGTGGTAGAACAAGCAAAAGTTGTAATTTCACTAATTAGAAAATAGGTGTAAACAAACCCGTGACTGGTACCTATATAATAATGCCATCTAGAATACACAGGTACATATCTAGGTAGGTACATATATAAGGTATATATATATATATATACAAGGTATATATACGTATACATACATATACATATATATATATATATATATATATACACCCGTATATATAAATTTAAAGACTTAGATATTACTTCTATCCACTCGCACCATCGACGAGCACGCTGACATGTTAGACGGCATGTAGAGATTATACTAGTCGGATCGGCCTTGGAATGAATCCCGTACCATCGTTGCTACTAACCTGGTTTAAACCTGTCCGGCTTGCCGCCCTGTTAAATGTGTCAGGGTCACACAGTCCCGACCTGACGGGACTGATTTAGTGCCCATCTGGACGTTGATCAAGGTTAAAAATTCCGTACGATTGGGAAATATTGACGTCGCTTACGCCGGCAAGTCCCGTTCGATAAGGTGTCATTGTCATTTTGGGCGACAGTACTACATCGGTACCATATCTACTGCATGGAACTTCGGAACTTACATATGTCATGGATATGGGAGGGAGGATGGCTTGACGGCGAACAACTCGACACCTCCAAACCCAACCCAGGTACAATGTAGAATTGGGATTGGGATTGGGATTGGGACTAGAATTATGTCCCCAACATACGACGAGATGGTGTGCTGTTGCTCGTGGCTCAACAGGGAGTGAGGCACGGAAGAGGCTTCGTCAAGCTCAAAAATAGATCCAAGGGTTTTGGTCAACGGCTGAATCACATTGCATAACTTCCGCATGTCTCCAAAGGATCCAGCATTCCAAACGGTCCTAACATAATTCATCACCTTTCACATTAGTCTCAATGTCTTTCAAATGTATCTTTACGTAGTAGATTTGAGCCGTGGGAGTCCAAGAAAACAGAGGAACCGAGCAGCGAGAAACCGGTTGTGTTACACCAAACCGGCGTCAATAAGTACCTAAACCCGGCTCTAAACAAAGAAAGTGTTAGTACACAGTTAGTTGTATACACAGTGAGTAAATATTTCCCCAGCGGAACCTATATATTACTTTGATAGTTCGTCCGCAGGGACCTCCGTGGCTTTATCCCTTGGCCGAGAACTTTCATATATACACAGTCAAGCCTCTCTCCTACTCCCCCTAAGGGAAATATATTTTATTCTGCAGGTCGAGTCTTTTTCAACACCCAGCTCGCTCTCACACAACCCCATCACGACATACCATTATGTCGTCGTCGCCCGAGTCGTCTTCGGACGAGTCGTCCGCCACCATGACAGAACATCATCACCAACACGACGGCCAACAGCACGATGTGGAATCACAGAAGCCGAGCTCGAAAGTCTCGTACTGGAAGCGTCAGTTCGACTTGGCTTGCATCACTCCCGCGGTCAAAGAATGGAAGTATCGGGGAAACGGAACGAAAGAGGAGCCCTTCATCGTCGACTTTCTGCCCGAGGACCCCAAGAACCCGATGGGATTTTCAGATGGAAAGAAATGGGGTATCACAGCTCTACAGGCCATCGCCGTCCTCGCGGTCACGTTCGTCTCGACAGCTTACTCCGGAGCCATTGGGGACGTCATGAGGGACTTGAACGCCGGCGAAGAGGTTTCTATTCTCGGTGTCTCGCTGTTCGTCTTGGGTTTTGCGGTTGGGTACGTATAAATCCACGTCGTACATCATGTAATACCTTGAAGCGTTATAATACTGACATATCATTTTCAGGCCATTGTTGTGGGCTCCGTTGTCTGAGATGTACGGCAGGCAGATATTGTTTTTCATCACGGTAAGTAAAAAGAACGGTCGATGTGCCGTACCAGTTTACTCTACGCCTCCCTTCATAGCTACATGTAAATAGTTACTAACTTCAAGTCCTTATAGTACGGGGTTTTGACCGCTTTCAATGCCGGCGCAGCAGGTTCTCCCAATATTTGGTCTCTAATCATTCTTCGATTTTTTGCTGGTACCATCGGAAGCTCGCCCCTAACCAACTCGGGAGGTGTCATCGCGGACATGTTTACTGCCAAGAACAGAGGTCTAGCCACAGCCTTATTTGCTACCGTACGTTTCCAACTTAGTCTGATACCAGAGCAACACGATAAACTAACATTGACTCTTGTAGGCTCCTTTCCTGGGCCCGTCCATTGGACCGATCGCAGGTGGTTTTCTCGGAACGGCAGGAGGATGGCGATGGGTACGTAGCTATTCAGCCCCCAGTACCCCCGAAGACATCTACTAATTTGTCGTTCGTATAATAGGTTGAAGGTCTAATGGCCTGCTACACCGGTCTACTATGGTTTATCTGCACTTTCCTAGTGCCCGAGACATACGCGCCTATCCTACTTCGTAGACGAGCGGAAGCTTTATCCAAGATGACTGGCAAAGTTTATCTTTCTAAACTTGATGCCGGCAAGCCTAGGAAGACTGTTAGCCAAGAGTTCAAGATTGCCCTTTCTCGCCCTTGGATCCTGCTCTTCCGCGAGCCGATCGTCTTGCTTACTTCGATTTACATGGCTATTGTCTAGTATGTGCTACACTTCCAACCTCCCTTTCTCACCTAAGACATAACAACTAGTTATGAGACATTGCAACGATAGAATGACTAACTCCCATCGTTTTTAGTGGAACGCTATATATGATGTTCGCTGCTTTCCCAATCGTATTCCAGCAAAATCGCGGTTGGTCGCCGGGTGTCGGCGGGTTGGCCTTCTTAGGTATTGCCGTGGGTATGATAGTCGCGGTCTTGTACAGCATATGGGACAACAGACGATACGCCAAGACGATGCAAGCTCACAACGGCAACCCCCCGGCTGAAGCGAGACTACCGCCAGCTCTATTAGGCGCCGTCTTGTTACCTATTGGACTGTTCTGGTTCGCGTGGACTTGCGGTCCCAACATACACTGGATCGTGTCCATCATCGCATCCGGTTTCTTTGCCACCGGGCTGGTCCTTGTTTTCCTCAGTTTGATGAACTATATGATAGATTCATGTAAGCGTTGACCCCCTATCCCGAGATGGGCCATTCTTGATATTTCTAACACGAAAGCAGATGTCATCTACGCCGCCTCAGTTCTAGCAGCAAACTCCGTCCTCCGATCCATCTTTGGTGCTGCATTTCCTTTGTTTACGACTGCCATGTACAATAACCTCGGAATCCACTGGGCGAGCTGTATCCCCGCTTTCCTCGCCCTCGCCTGTCTACCTTTCCCATTCCTCTTCTATAAATACGGCGCTCGCATTCGTATGAGCTGTAAGTTTGCCGCCGAAGCCGCACAAGTCCTCGAGAAGATGCGAACGAGAAACGACCACGACGGCCCGCCCGGCCCCCCAGGAGGCCCGGTTAAGCCCGCGGAAAAGCCGGAGCGATTGGAAGAGAAGTCGGGCGAAGAGTCGAAAGGGGAAGAGACGAGCTGAATTAGCACTTTCCATTTGTAATAGGATCATGGGTGCACGAATCGGAATAGACTGTTAGTACATAACACGATCTTAGAGAACGCAGGGGATTATTTGGGCATGCTACACGTAGTGATTTACCATCCTTCACTAAGTAGCATCGGATAGACAGGGGCGTTCTCGAGGAACACGCATAATATTTTACTGGGTTTACGACACAAATGCATACCCCTTCATATAGGGCAGTAGGTAGGTAGTTTATGAAACTTAGCCACATATTTAATACAAAACCCCTTACTTCGTCCAGTAGTTCATATCTTCAATCGCCTTAGAGCTCATCGCGACCTGCTATCTTGATTTTGACGCCCGGCATATTCCTCATGGATATCTTTTGAGTGGCTTTGATCCGCCCACCTAGATCGTCGTATGTAGTTGTCACCCCAGGGGGTGTCCAGGGTTTAATGCGCCCCTGCCACACATCTAATCCCCAGCTTTGAACCTCGCTCGAGGTCCAACCCCTGCCCTTGGGGTAAGGGTATATCCTATCCTTGGAGAGCTGATGGACCGCGCCAGCTGGGAGCACGTTCGAATCAAGGCCAAGCTTTGCCGGCAGCTCAGGGAACTCCAGGGGATCAACAGTGACGATGGTTAGGCTTTCGTAGTAACTGCGGGCCATCTTATTCAGGGCTTTGCGGATCTCAGCGCGTTCCGCCTCCGTAGCAGCAAAGACGTATACCATTGACCAACCGCGCTGCGTTGTTCTTAGTGTAAGAGCCTTCTAAACTAATACGATGTTTAGAGACGACTGGGTGAGAGTACTTACATCAAGGAATCGTTGGTGGTTATGGGGTAGAAGCTCTCCTATCACCGGTCGCGAAGCCTCTTTCACGAAGCCTTCCAATGCAGCTACGTCCAGAACACGGCTGAATTCACGTGTATCGCCATCGAGTGGCTTATAGCACTTGACGACTGGTGGATTAATTTTCTCTGCCGCCAGGACATCATCACCGGCACTCATGCCGAACGTGAATTCTTCGCGATACCGACTAGCCACTTCAGTGAAAGTAGCCCTAGCGGCCTCGTCGTCCACACTAAGGCAGGCAATAAATACCGTCTCGTCCGCCTTTTTAAAATCTTCCAATATCTCGGCACGGACTTCCGACACGACGGGACGCTGTACGCGGTCAGCCCACGCGAGAAGACTATAAGGTGTTAGCTGGGCTCCGATTGCTAACACGGACTTCTGTCCCAGTAGGTTCACAAACGCTGATGCCCTACGAGGGCCATTGTATGTTGATATCGGATTCCCATCCTTAAAAAGCTTGACGGTCGTTGGTGATGAGACCCCATGTGAAACGCAGGTGGCGGTGTTTGCTGTACAATCGACACTGACGAATGGCACTTTTGCTTCGGGAAGCGCCAGAAACCATTCCGTCTCTAGATATTCTGACTTCTTGCTTTATTCGTATTCTCTTAGCACTTGGCTTCATTTAAGGGGTCATTACTAACTCCGAAGGCTTTATTTAAAACAAATCAGTGTTAGATTTATCTTCGTCTAGAATATGCTTCCCGTCATGGGAAAAACTTACATGTACAACTATTGTATCATCAGCTTGATTGTGCTATGAGGTACGGGGTAGACCCGAGTTGGGTTTCTTTTGACTTACAAGCGACTACGATTGCTGCGTCATCGCTCTTGAGTGCGGCTTCGAGTTCAGGCCCAGGGAGATGTTCCCAGGCGTACACAGCTGTCAATAACGTATGAAAACACAAGAAGATTATCGCAGACCGTGGCATGGTTACTGGTCGGTATGTAACTAGATTTGAAGGATCACCAATAATGACGGATCCCGATGCTTGTATGCAAGAATTACAGAGAAATTATACACAAGCCATCATTTCAAGAATTATCCTAAAAGTCATTAGTTACAGGTGCTGAAGCAGTAGTCTGGTTTCGACTAGCTTGTAGTGTTTGGAGTTATATTAGACTAACTAGGGATTCTTAGTTGACGATGCCGACGGACCGTATGGCACTGCTATACCGGCCGTATCTTGTCTTGGCATACGATGCGAGAAGCTCATAAATTATACGGTAGCATCTAACATCTAACCTAGTGAAATAGCTGTAGCCCCCAATGGCATACGGGCGCTGAATCCTGCATAATGCCCAAGAATAAAGTGAATACAGATCCTTATGTGACTATAGAGTGAGTTAACTATAGGAGACTTGACGTGTTTTGGATAATATCAGTAGGTACCTAACTACGATATTAAAGAGTCTCCGGAACTTGACGATAGCGTAGTTAAAGTAAACTCTGTTAGATAGGTACCTAGTTAGGTAGTTAGGTAGTTAGGTAGTTAGGTAGGTAGTTAGGTAGTAATAGAGTCACAAAGACCTCGACTTAATCGACGACAGTCTAAGGACTACGCGGAGGGAAATCTTGAAGTTCGAATACGGAGACGTAATATCTATCCAAGACAGCAATTAATATCGAGTCTCGACGTCTCGGTTGAGACCCCGTACCGTTCGTTAATTAACCGAGATCTAAGGTGCTTCCCTTGCGCAAGTGGCTCAAACTTGAATAGGCAAAGCAGAATCCTGTGATATTAAATTTGCATTGGGCTGAAGGATTCATGCAGGAGAACATAGCGCGTAGACGATACTAATTGGACTGGAATAGGAGCAATACTGCGAGTCGGTAAATGCCCAAAAGCGTGTGACGTTACTTGGGAAAACCCGTTGAAACCGAAACGCAGCCGCGAATGTTGTGTTACTTCAACATAAGGCGCAATTGTACGCGAAAGTTACTCGTCAAATCAGATGGAATCAACCACGCATAATAATTTCCCGGTCGCTTACAGTAAAAACGGTACTCGACTCCAATTGGTCGATTCCCGACGATCTTCCAACATGGATCGGAAATTACAAAACCCAAAATCAGACTGAATCGGATTGAGATCTACAACGACCTTACTAAACAGGAAACCTTAATGCTACTCTCTTTCGGCTAGACCAATTCGAAGACTACGACACTAGCAAGTACCATGCATACCTAGGTAGGTAGGCGGTACACGTTTTCAGACAATTCACATATTCCTAGGTACCAAGGCAACAACAGATCATCTTGCGAGACGAACATCGAATGAAGCAATTTTCGTAGGCATTCGAGGCCCAATAACGCTATTAAGGATTAAGTACATGTGCAACCGAACCGTTCTAGTTCACGCCTCATATTGACATTGCCTTGACGGCTTTCGAATCATTAACAGAGAAAACCAAGACCGTTCCCGCGCTTAAGCAGCGAAGAGAAGAGCGGC
Source organism: Daldinia sp. FL1419 (assembly GCA_025201765.1). Taxonomy (NCBI): domain Eukaryota; kingdom Fungi; phylum Ascomycota; class Sordariomycetes; order Xylariales; family Hypoxylaceae; genus Daldinia; species Daldinia sp. FL1419. The sequence continues at coordinate 99,696 of MU623418.1, forward strand.
GATACCGGCGGCGGCGGCGAAGAGACCAGAGCCGGCCATGGTGGAGGCACCAGCAGTAGGGATGGGGCTACCGGTGGGGTAAGAGCCAGAGGGAGGGTTGCTGGATTTAAATGTTAGCCTATCTACTATCCCGCATTTTATCGACTTGTAAGTTTGTAAATTTCTATAGGGGGATACTCACGAAGCAGTGTACGAGCCAGTGGGGTAGTTGCCGGGAGCACCAGGAACACCGGGGACACCAGTGCCAGCGGGGGAAGAGGGACTGACGGTGACGGTCGAGTAGCTGACAGTGGTGGTAGGGACACAGGTGGTGTAGGTGATGGGGATCACCGAGGTGGGGTAGGGAGCACTCTCCGAAGGAGCGCCAGGGGCAGAGGGGGAGCTGGCCGGGCCGGTAGGGTAGCCGGGAGCAGTCTCAGAGGGGCTGCTGGCCGGGCCAGAGGGGCCAGGAACGCTGCTGACGCTGGTAGCGCTGGAGGTAGGACCAACGCTGCTGGTGGTCTCGACGGCGCTGCTGCTGGGAACAGGGCTGGAGACGGGGTAGCCAGGCTGAGACGAAGAGGGGCTCTGCTCAGGGACGCCGGGCTGAGAAGAGGTGGGAACACCCGGCTGGGAGGATGAAGGGCTCTGCTCAGGAACACCGGGCTGAGAAGAGGAAGGGCTCTCAACGGGGTAACCGGGCTGAGAGGGAGTCTCGACGGGGTAGCCGCCGGGGGCGGTCGGGGAGCTGGACACCGGGTAGACGGTGCTGCTGGTGACGGTCGAGCGAGCCGGGCAGTTGGTGACAGTAGGGCCGCAAGAAGTGACGGTCACAAAGTCAGTGGAGTAGATGGTGCTACCGGCCATGGCGGCACCAGCGAATAAAACGGCTCCGGTGAAACGCATTTTGAATGTATTTTATATTTGAACGTAGAAAACGAACAATTTAGAATGGAAAAAGAATGGAAAGTTCGAAAAGCTTAAGCTTATAAGAGCGTTGGTTAAAGAATGGACGACCGAAGTCAAAGCTGAGTCAAATCACTAAAGTAGCGGTGATGGCTTGTTGAGCTGAAGGAGAAGAAGAAGGAAAGACGGTGTCGATGGAGGCGGTCGAGTATTAATAGCTTTGAGCAACACAAAGGATTCCGAATAGGGGACGATCCTCGCAGGTTGGGAAATTAAACTGAGTAGATGCCTCCATGGGCCTTTAAGCTAGCGCGTCCAGGGGGTGTTTCTATGGGTTTGTATGTAAAAGAAAAGAGGCAACATACGTACATACGTGCATACACTACATCAGCACCCAGGCAGTACGCACAACCCAGCAATACTGCATCAGAGGTGGAGAGTTGTGGGCAAGGAGCCGGCAAGGAAGACAGTTAGACGGCTGGGGTATGTCGAAATGCCATAGGATCCAACTCCACCCGGCTTTTCACCCATCTAATTTGACTACAAGGCGTGCTTTTCTCCCTTGTCCTGGCTCTTTTCTCACTCTTTGAAAGTTCTGAAAGCCCGTCTGAGCCTTTGTGAGTGTCAGAGAAGGCGAGTTAAGTATGGTCATAACATTTCAAAGGGTTACTTGAATACTCTGCTATCCTATCAACTTGACCTACATAATGACTTGAATGACCTATGTACCTAGTTACATCTAAGTACTTGGCTTATTGTTTAAGTATGCTGCTATGTGATGCTCGGCGTGGCGTGGCGCAACGGGCGTTGAGCTGGTGCCATCGTTTCAACCAAAAGGTGAAGGTGACGGATAGATAGAAGACAAGTCGGTTGGCCCGTTAAAGTGGCGGATGCTGGCAGGGCAGCAGAATAACAGGGGGTGTCAACTCCGCAAAAAATGGCAAATCTTTACCACATGTAAACTAGACCAGGGTCAGGAACAACAGCGGAGCTGAGAACCACCGAGCAAAGTATTTTTTACAAGATCAGATTGGTTCCTTTTCTTTAGAGGCCACCCAGCAGCCACCAGCAAGAACCAGCAAACAAGCATTGATTGTGTGAAATGACCTCCATATTTCGTAAAAGAGACCTAAGGGGATGTTTGGTTGCATAAGCTTGGGAAGACTTATGGGGGGTAAGCATAAGTATCAGCAATGTGTTAGAAAGGTACCGCTTAACTTATCCCCACCAAAATTTGGTTTATTTGTAATTCTATAGTACTTTCTCATATATCCAATTAAATTTAAAAATCCCATTTAATTTTTTCCATAATCAAAAAGCATTTCTTGAAATGTTTTTCAGCTTGCTTATTTTGATTTTATAGCATTTATAACGCTATAAACCCCTTATAATTAATTATAGCATATATATATACTATAATTATAACACATTTAACATTTAAAATTTTTATTATAACATATTTATATATTATAATTATAACGCATTTAATGGTTATTATACATACAAAATATATAATTACAACAAATAACAATAATAAAATTATAAATAATTTTAATAAACATAAACCAATAAATCATAACCTCCAAACATTCCATAACTTATAAAAATTAAAATAAACATTAATTCGTTAAAACTATAATAGAAATTGCCCCACAATCAAATCATAATTCAACAACTTATATATCAAAGTTGGCACAAGCCATAATCAAAGCCCAGCTTATGCAACCAAACACCACCTAAGAGAAGCCAAGGTTTAAAGCACTTGGCATTCTGGAGTTGTCCAAGGGAGCAGGTAGGGCTTAAAGCCTATCTACAGTAACACGAGATATCTCGAGATACATGGATATCTACGGCTATTGTTAAATAATGATACGGTCACTTACATCCCTAGGCACCTACCTAGGTTAGGTACCATAAGGAAGGCCTTTTCGAAGGCATATGCAGGTACACATTGTCACATGTCGATCTATGCATACGGATGGAAGGCAGAGAAGAAAATACCTTCAAGGTACCTAACCTATCATCACATCGTAGAACTACTTGACTACGCAGGTATGGAATACATGACAGAAAGGTATTCGGCTTCCATTAAAAGAGGATTAAGAGGACTAAGAGGGTGTGGATGGGTGGGTTCTCTCCCCCGCGGCGCGTCGCTGTCTGTTCGCTGACTCGTTCGCCCAATGTAGTGTTTGCTCTTTCAGGGGTGTCTCCTTTTCTTACACGTACTACTATGCATGTACTGGCAGACTGGTAAAGCAACAAGAAACCGGTGGCGGCAAATCTGCGCCAATGCAGCCCCCGGCGTTGCAAAAACAGTTGCGCTAATGCAGGAACACATGTTGACCCTCCCTAGATGATAGATCTACGGACCTAATATCCAAATTAAACGGGAGACCAGGAGACTTGATTAGATCCCTTTGTCCCCTCCAGCCCGACCAGTCCGTCCAATCCGTCCGGTCTGTCTATCTACCTTTACGTAGGTACAATACCTATGTACTAGTAATAGGATATTTGACATTAGGTGCCTGTGAAAAGACTTAGACGCCCGTCTTTACTAACGGTTACCACCTGACATTTCGCCTCAAGCCTGCCATGTTCGTCGTGTTCTATCATTGGATGCCGAGTCAAGGGTTTGCCAAATAAGGCCGAATAGCTTGAATACTCGAATAGGCAAGTAGAGAGTGTGTAGCACTGCTGCTAAAATGGCGCACGAAGAGGCGGCTCCTCGACAATTTCTCCCTGACGATCCTGCCCGTGTGGATGGATTCGCTAGAGCTTAGAGGGTCTTACGTGTAATGGTTTTTACCTACCGAAAAAAAGAATCATCCGAAATAGAAAACGGGTCAAGTGTTATGCCAAGTCCGTACTACGAGGGACGCATAACCTGTTCCGTTTATTGGGTCTTTTGTTCCTCGTTACCACGTTTTGAAATGGTCCTTTACCGGTATGTAAGTAAGGCAAGTTGTTAATTAAAGTACCGTATCTAATGTAGGATTACGACCATGTCTTATTATAGTTGGAATAACTACCTACCTAAGTAACTAACTAACAGAAAATAAAGAAATGTCGTTCGAGGTTAGACGGAAGATGGGAATACAACATGTAATTCAGAAATATTCCGAAAAAGCCACTTACGTATCGAGTTACTAGGTAGGCATGTATATCCGATCAACAGTGGAAGAGAAACATCAACACTAATTACCTATGTAGGTAACTAGTTAAACAAAACGCAACTATCTTTAAGTGCCTCGAAAACGCAAAAAACGCTTATACTTACTGTCGTCACGCTCCTTCATATGTATCCATCGTGCACGATCCTTCGGTTGGCTCCAACAAGCTTTTCGTCAGACGGCACATGTCTAATTTTAATTAGATCGTTCCGCGTATCTTGACATGTGCTTCGCGAAACCGTGGGTGAACGTTACAATATTTATTTCGAGGCGCTCGGACTACAGAGATGGCTAAGATGGTCCCATCACCCCCGGTTTCTTGGAAGAGCTTACTTTTCTCAGCCTGTCTAGGTAGTTACTACGTAGTAAAAAGGAGTATTCAATAAATTTGATTACATGATCTCGTTTCCGTTCTACTTTCTCTTTTAGATATTAGGAGGAGCATTAGCAATGCTCGTCATCTTTCCCTTCTCGTTTATCCCATGTGATCCCCAATCTCGAAAATCTACGCCAAGATCCATGTCCAATGGCGACATGAACGATCTATTTCCTCGGAGAAGGAGCTTTGATCATCTTCGAGATATTATATTGACATTGGCGACAGTCGTGAAACTAACTAATAGATATCTTCCGCGGACCTGTCCGAAGTTATTGACGAAGCTAAATCTAATGTCAAATTCACAAGTGCTAGTCGAGCCTTACGCGAACTATTAGACGGATCAACTTCACCCACGGAAAGCCCATTGAATACCACGGATACTTGTGCTCGATGTTGAGTTTCCGAACATGGCCGTATGAAATGACCGAAGCCGCCAGGTTGCAGATTAACTCCCATCGGTGCACATATCCGACTCTAAAATCGATGAATGGCGGCAACTCTGACGTCTGCGTCTGTATCGCCGGCTTATAGGCCTTCGTTCGCCGTGGTAGAGTGTGACTCGGTCTGTTTTGCTGCTGAACTTTGATTCAGTCGTCGAGTCTGATTTCGAGCTGTTCATCGAGCCTTGATTCTCGTCCAAAGCCTTCGCATCTAGTCCTTCGCATCTAGTATCGCCCAAAATAATCGAAGCATTCAGGGCTGGGAACTCGCCATGTTTTATCGATACGTACACCCAACTCGAGTCCACGAGTGCCTTATGATTTAAATATGAGTTATTGGCCTGGCGGTATGCCCTCTGGATGTTATATGGCAGGGAGTTCTCAATGGATAGTACCTTGTGACTCGAACGCGACCAATTTTTTAAGTTTTCTACGAGAGCTCAGGCGATGGCTATTCCACGAGTATAGGCTAGACATTCGCTCGAGGGAAATCCTTGGGTTTCTGAGAGCTGAGAGTTGCACAATAGCATAGTACGGTTATAACCCGAGCATATCCTGAGCAAGCATTGCTACTCCGCGTCTCGATTCTAGTGGGTTCTAGTCCCTTCACCAGATAAACCCGAGACGGGGGAAAATACAATATCATAAGGCTGAGGAGAGAATGTAGCACGTTAGGGCAGCGCTAAAGATATCATGCCATATTATCGGATTTATCCTTAGGTTTAAAAGCCTCGTACGGTTCAACTCCATCAATCTGGGATATGAGGCACGCGGGGGTTTCGATGGCGAATAGTAACAAGAGATAAGTAACCGGTTAGAGTTTTACCAGGTAGGTAAATTTAGAATGACAATTATCCATTGTTAACATATTACCGGGAATGTTTCTATGCTTCTTTCGTCCGCAAGCGCTTAATGTTAACCTTAAAATAGGTATAAAACATGTTTTACGGGTTTAGAATGGCATGTTCACTATATACCAACCTACCTACGGTTAGGTAGGTTAGGTTAGTTAATTAATAGCGTTTAGTCACCTAATGATTGGCATATATGCATTTAACGTATCTATGATTTAGGCCTGCGTCGTAGGGTCCACTGCGGGGAGAAGACCTAATCAAGCTCACCGCCTGCCCAATTACGCCTAAAGTTGACGTGTAGAAAGAGATTTAAACGCTAAATCGAGTAGGTGGGGGAATCAATAAGGAAGGCTCAGACAGGTAAAGAAACAGGTAAGGCAAGTGGGATGGCGGGCAGCAAAAAAAATTACCTACACAAGAAATAGCATCGCCGATTTTTTATGACTTGAGTTAAACATTCAACATTAAACAAAAAAGTAAAGAACAACCCATTCATACCTATCCCTTAATCTTGATGACTGCCTGCCTAGGTACCTATCAAGGCTTAGCTCACGTGCCAACAGTCATCACTCCTGAATCCAATCGCCAATTTCCTGGTATTGAACTCTAGTTAAATTTCAACCGTATTCATCGCTTGCTTGTTAGACCACAACCAAAGAGCAATCATCACGTTTAACAAGACTCTCTCTCTCTCTCTTTTTTTTTCTTTGCCTCTGATGGTAAAGCAGCATGCTGCATGAATCTATCGTGATCGCCATAGAATAGTCAATCATTTTCGATACGTGATATATAAATTGCCGACATTAGCTGAAGGGTTCGGATCCGGCGTCTTAGAAAAATGGAATCTCAGGTAGATGATATTTCATATCATTATTATATCGTCGCCCATCGCCGATGGACTCGAGTTTATTAACTAATTTGGCTTCTTATATTATATAGATCGAGAATGCCATTGAGATCGCATGGAATCCCATCTCCGACCAAGCCCTAAAATCCCAAGCTTTCGATTATTTACACCAAATCCGAGCCGATCCCCACGCATGGCAAGTCTGCGTTGGCCTGTTTGCTAGATCGCCGAGGGCCTCCGATGTCGTCCGACTCGTCAGCCTCGAGATAGTCAATAATGCCATACACGTACAATCTCTCGATACTCAGGCCTTGCTCAGCCTTAGAGATGCTCTCTTGGCCTACATACAATCTACCTACGGCGCCAACCAAGCCCAGATAGATTCATCTACCTTACAAAACAAATTAACCCAGACCCTTACTCTGCTTTTCGTTTCCCTATACAAGCAAGGCTGGGAAAGCTTCCTCGGTGATGTCCTCGCTCTCACGACACTTCCTGGAAGTAACCAACACGACAATGTCCCCGGTGTTATCCTATATCTGCGCATCCTCGGCTCTATCCACGACGAGATAGCCGACGTTCTGCTTGTGCGTCAAGATAGTCAGGCCCGCAGCCATACTGAACTCAAGGACCTGATGCGGGCACGCGACGTTGGGAAGGTGGCCCAGTCTTGGCAGGATCTTCTCGCTCAGTACGGGAATCAGAATGACGGTATTGTCGAGATGACCCTTAGGATTATTGGAAAATGGGCTAGTTGGATCGATATATCCCTTATCATCAATGACGGCATGCTAAGCCTGATCCTTCCGTTAGTCGGCCGTTCCAACGAGTCTGGTGGCGAAGACAAGGTCAGGGATGCAGCTGTCGAAGCATTCACTGAGATTGTCGGCAAGAAGATGCGGCCAGCCGATAAGGCCGAAATGATATCCTTCCTGAATTTGCGAGATATCATTTCCCAACTCATCTCTAGTCCTCCTCTGAACGAATACAAAGGCACCCCCAGATACGATACTGATCTAGGCGAGGCCGTCGCTAAGTTGGTTAACACCGTCGTAGCCGACATCGTCAGGATTCTAGAAGATCGATCTACCGACGACGCCACGAGAGCTAAATCGAACCAACTTCTTCACGATTTCATTCCTCTATTACTACGATTTTTCTCGGATGAATATGATGAAATATGCTCTACCGTTATATCTTCACTCACAGATGTTCTAGCCTATTTCCGCAAACTCTCCGAATTACCTCCCTCTTTCTCCGAAACGCTGCCTCCGATCTTAAACGCTATCATCTTGAAGATGCGATATGATGAGACATCGTCTTGGGGGAACGAAGACGAGCAGACAGACGAAGCCGAGTTTCTAGAACTAAGAAAGAGACTACAAATACTCCAAAAAACCATAGCAGCCATTGATCAAAATCTTTACATTGAAGTTCTCACCAACCTAGTCGCGAATACCTTCCAAACCTTAGATGAGCGAGGGCCACAAATGGACTGGAGAGACGTCGACCTGGCCCTTCATGAGATGTTTCTATTTGGCGAGCTTGCAATGCCTAATCAAGGGCTAGGCCCCAAGAACCAGCCTTCTCCGGTTGCGTCAGAAAGACTGATGGCAATGATGACCAAAATGGTACAATCCGGTGTGTATAACCCAGCACCTCAGCTGATCTAAGTGTTACTAAGTATGATCAAACTAGGAATTGCAAACTTCCCCCACCCTGCGATCCTTTTATATTATATGGAGATTTGCGTTCGCTACTGTGCCTTTTTCGAAAGTCAGCCTGCATTAATCGGACAGGTTCTCGAAAATTTTATCCGCCTTATACACCACGATCACGTAAGAATTCGTACACGCTCATGGTACCTATTCCATCGTTTCGTGAAGCACCTGAGGGCGCAAGTGGGAAATGTGGCCGAGACTGTCATTCAGTCTATTAGTGACCTTCTACCTATTCAGGCCGAAGTGCCAGGAGAGGATGCGGACGACGATATGTCTTCCGATCAAACCGACAACTCTGCAGACGCCGTCTTTAATAGTCAACTCTACTTATTCGAAGCTATTGGATGCATTTCTTCTACCAGCGCGACACCAGTCGAAAAGCAAGCGCTCTACGCTCGCTCGGTTATGGACCCCTTATTCGCTGATATGGAGCAGAACCTCCCGAGAGCTAGAAACAACGATGCCCAGGCCATACTGCAAATCCATCATATAATCATGGCTCTAGGTACACTAGCGCATGGGTTTTCCGATTGGACTCCTGGCGCGAATTCTTCGAACCAACGGTCGCCTCCGGCGAAAGCCCTATCCGATGAGTTTGCACGCGCCGCCGAGGGTATTTTAATTGCACTTAGTGAACTTAATACTTCCTCCGAAATTCGCACTGCCTGTAGATCGGCATTTTCGCGCCTGCTCGGCGTGCTGGGGTCCGCAGTGCTTCCACAGCTCCCTCAATGGATTGATGGTCTTCTATCTAGAAGCTCGTCTAAGGACGAGATGGCCATGTTCCTCCGTCTCTTGGACCAAGTCGTCTATGGTTTCAAGTCGGAAATCTACGACGTGCTCAATCAGCTACTAACGCCCCTATTACAGCGAGTTTTCGGTGGCTTGTCAGAGCCAATTAATGGTACTGACGATGAGATCCAACTTGGCGAGCTTCGTCGTGAGTACCTCACGTTCGTCAGCGTTATCTTGAACAATGAGCTCGCCGGCGTACTTGTTTCGGAGGCGAACCAAGGCTTTTTCGAGTCCTTGATCACCTCTATCTTAGCCTTGGCTCGAGATATCGGCCCGAGCCAGGCGAATCTCGCGGCAAGTCGATTAGCACTTGGCCTACTTGCGAAGATGGCAGTCGCCTGGGGTGGTCCGGATGTAGCAAATATTTCGGCAAACCCGTCAGCACCTACCGGGTCTCCATCGCCCGCCATCCCCGGTTTCGACCAATTCCTCATCGACAGATTCCACTCCGTATGCTGGGAGGTCTTACGTGATCCACAATTTAACCCAGGTTCAGATGCCCAGGCTAAGCAAGTGCTTCAGGAGATCGCTGGGCTGGAGCAGGCCATATACCTGAAGACTGGAGGATCATTGTTAGAACATCTACAATCAACACTCTTCCCCGGCCTAGGTATCGACGGGAATGATTTCCTACGAGCTATGACTACGTCGACGGATAAAAAGTCCTTTTCGAAATACCTACAAGGCCTAGTTAAAGGATCAAGATGATCTTAGAGACGGAGGATGTACGGGCTGGGAACAGACGATACGGGCTGAAATGATGTCTAATTGCATAAACAGGAGTTTGGCTCACTATACCAACCGCAATTTTCGTTGACTATAGATGAACGTTGGAATCGGAGGAGCTAGCAATGGCGATACCTATGTCATTAGCAAGTAAATGAAACGAGGAAATAAAAGATCACAGCTTTGCATGAGTGTGTATTAAAATAGAGAAATGCTTTGCATTGACGGGTATCTAGAGTATGTTATGTTACCAAGAACACAGACCTAATTACGTAGCTCCCAGCCCTATTCGTGGGGGCTAGCTAAGTGCTCCTTATTAGAGGCAAGGCGTATTTAGTATCTTGTAATATATTGCGAGACGGTAAGGGTAAGTTGCCGATTAACCCCTAATTGAGACGAAGTCCGTGCTTCGTTGTCTTGAGTGTAAAGGGAGGCGATATATTTCATCTTTCCTTTTCTTCTTCCATCGCAACCCCATATCTCAAAAAAAAAATTTTTAACAGTAGGGAAGCAAAGCTAACCCCCCCCCCAAAAAAGCCCTCCAAAAATAATGTTAATACCCAAAAAAAAACCAAAAAAACCCCCCCATGTCTCTCCCTTACGCTATTGGGGCCGCGGCACTACGGTACCCACAGCTCCGTACTCGCCGGCATTCGCGCGATCCCTGCGCAACTTGACGGCGAGATCCAACGTACCGTCTCGCCTGAACGTGTACTCAGGGGCGCTGCCGATGAGTAGGTCCCTAGCCCGCGCGACGGTGTTGGCAATATCCTGCGGATCGTGGCTTCGGATGCCGCCTATATGAGGGTGTACGAGCGAGAGCCTGCTTAACGCAGCGATGTCGGCGTTTGTCCTCGCATGGGCTAGATAGCAGAAGTGGAAGCCACATAGACCCTCAATGTCGCGGTCGATCCGCGTTGTGGGGTTGAATTGCCAACATTCAATGCAACCCGCGTCGGCATGGCAGGCGGGATAAGGCTCAGTCGAGCACGGGTTGCTGGCCTGTGAGAGAAGAAAACTAAGGTCATTGCAGTGTAAACCTAGCCGCTCGGCAGGCGATTCAATGGTAGGGCTAGGTCTTTCGGGCACGGACGTGGCCTCGGGATGAAACGGGCCTGACGTTGGTGATGATACGTTGCCCCGGCCAGCTTGTATAGACTGGCAAGAGTCTACAAGAGAAGCACGAGAGCCAGGCTCAGCTGTTCTAGGTGTAGGTACCGGCGTTGTTTTGGAGAGGAGAACTATAACCGCCGGGCCGTTCTCGATGTTCCCGGACATGTCGGGTTGCTAGCTGTAAAAGCGGGAGTTGGAGGGGAGAAAGTAATGACAATAGCAGCAATACTACTATGAGCACAATACTCGCTATTGATGGAGTGGTGCTGCTATTATTTCTATCTACATTGTTACTAGTTAGCTCGGTCTTTTGTGTTATTCTAGACGATATATAATCTAACAGAAAGTCACTCTCGCTGCGGCTTACTATAGGGGTTTTGCTAGAAGCAATATTATAGCCCTAGCCAGGATTTTATGTACTAGGTACGCAGGTCTCGGATAGCCAGCTGTACAGCGTAAGGCTTGGTTGGCTCTGCCTCGTCGTTGCTTGACTATAGCGGTAAATTATAGTTGGCGACAGGTCAACTGGGGCCGTAGTCCTCAGAGACTTATCGGTAACAGACTTATAGTTTGGAGTCGTATCTATCGTCTATTAGTATATGTCTGGGGAGTTAAAATCGGGAATAGGGAATTTGGGAAAGGCAAGAAGGACTTACTTAATATGATAATAGATAAATTAGAAAAAGGCTCGATATTCGGCGCCCGTAACCAGTCCCTGTGCTGGTTTTTCTTACGTATTTTAAATTATTGACGTGTACGCCCTCTGGACATGCATCCCTCTTGATTGATGACGGACTATGTGAATAGGGGAGGAGGATGGATTCAAACGAAGAGATATCCAAAGTGATATTACCGTGTTTTGATTCACTCGACGAGTATTACCCAAGTGGCGCGTTGGGATAGCAATAGCAGTGGAACTTAGAAAGACGTCGAGTAGTTGATGATAAACGAGCTCCTGGAGATGGAACCGCTTGACGGAAATTGCGAGCTATTAAATAGTTTTATACGCTTAACGCTTTGATAGAGTGACTGCTGTTAGTCTATTCACTTTTGTGTGTCATAACCGTAACATAGTTGTGGCTAGTTGCAAGTTTGAAGTAATATTTATTCCTTCGTAAGGTTACGGGAGACGTCAATAAGCGTTTCCATAGCCATAAAGTTAATAATTGACTGGATATGTTGTCGAGAGCCATCATCTTCCCAGCTGTAGACTCTTGATTTGTGCAGTGTACCTAGATGGTGTATTTTGTAATCTACTTAGGTTCTTAGAATTTCCACGGACTCTTTGGCACCGTTGTGCTTGACACTCATCGCTACTCATATGCTTTAATAGCGCGTCCTTTTGAAAAAGTATAGACTGGTGACTCTGCCGTGCTATAGCCGTAAGTCATATTGATCAGTCGACGAATATTTTGGCTTCGAGGTCGGAGTAATGTGACAAATATCCATCAAATAGCTTAATTGCGTGTTCGACATCATATGTTCCTCCCGTTTCGCGGATGCTGTGCATACTCAACTGAGGGTTACCCAAATCCAAAGTGCGTACGCCGAGTTTAGCAGACAACATAGGTCCAATAGTGCTGCCGCAAGATGAATCATTCCTGACTACGAATAACTGTAAAGGCACGCCGGCACGCTTTGCTGCCTCCTGCAGTAAAACGATACCAGGGGAGTTGGTAGCATAGCGCTGATTTGCGTTGATCTTAATCACGACACCTTGAAGATTTATAGTTAAAACCAACGTTTAGTTTTATGGAGAGTTTAGATCATACCTTTGTTTATCTCGGGCTGGTGATTTGACTCATATTTGCCAACATAGTTAGGATGAACCGAGTGGGCCATGTCAGCCGAGACTAGGAACGACGCTGCCATTGTCTGTTCAAAGGCAGTTGACAAATCAATCTCGGGGTCCGAGCTAATATGCTCCCAAGACTTGTCAGACGCCGTGTCTCCGTGCCCTTTGCCAGCAAGGATAGATAGTCGGCGCACGACAGCGGGTAGTAAATCTGAATTCGCGCCCTGGGCCGAAGTCGAACCAATCTCCTCGTGATCAAAGCAAGTGATTAAGCGAATGCTGGTCTCATCGTCCAAGCTCCGAGACGAGATCGAGTTTATTAACCCCATTACACTGCAATATGTCATATTTAGGTTATCTAGTCTGGCTGAATAGATGAACTCCTCGTTCAAACCTCCAAGGCAAGACTTTTGAACGTCGTAGAGAACCATCTCAAAGTCGACGACATCAGCCACCTGTACTCCTGCATGCTCGGCAATCAGCTCGATGATGTATGGATGGTGGCGGTCGGTTATCTCCTTGAGTGGCTGGAATGTTTCCTCTGAGTCACCCTTCGTGCTTGAGGGCTTGGGATTTTCACTTTGACCGGTCCTGTTTAACTCCGCGGCCACCATGCCAGCAATGGGAAATAGCTCGGTTTCCTTGTTAGGGTTGAACTCAGATGAGCGGTCGAGGTGGATAGCGAGAGTGGGAATACGAATAATAGGTCTATCGACCTTTACAAGCTTCTGAATAAAGTTCCCCTTTCCATCCTTGACTAGGGCACGGCCGGCGATGGACAGATCTCTGTCGAACCAACTATGCCAAATACCACCGCCGTATGTTTCAACGCCAACCTGCATGAAACCAACACTACTCTTCTTGCTAACAGGCTTCACGCGTAGACAGGGAGAGTCTGTGTGAGCACCAAGCATAGCAATAGGGTTTCCTGGCTTCCACTTAGCACCTATAGCAAATGCTACGATGGTCGAACCATTCCGGGTCATATAGTACTTCCCACCAGGTCGAAGGGTAGAAGACCAATTGTCACGCTCCCTAACGGGCGCGAAACCGGCTTTGGCCAGCCGTTCGATGGAATTGTGAACGGCATGGTATGCTATAGAGACGAGGGTTGTTAGCGGGAATGAAGGGGGATAGAAGCGGAGGTGCCGATACTTGGTAAGAAAGGGTAGGATGGCAGGATGGTGGGATACATACGGGTTGGAGAGGCGTTGACGAAGTCTAGAAAGTCTAAAGCTGATTTTGGGGACGCCATTCTGTAAGCCATGGAAGTTGGTTGTCTTAGGTAGAATGTTTTTTGTTTACAAAATTTAAAAGATAAGTGTTAGGTTAAATGTTATGGTAACTTGAGGTTTCTTTAGGTACCGAGGTTCTAACGTGTAGCTGCCTTACTTTAACCTTACTGACCTCATGTCGACCTGTGTGGGAAGGTACTATGGTATTGTACTACGGTACTACGTAACGTTAGGTACCTAGGTAGTTATAGTTATTCCATAGTTAGATAGAGACAAGATAAAGCTACGATGACGATAAGATAGGTGACTAATCATTGCGCTAATCTACCTTTCTACATAGTGTACCTGATATGCGATCGACCGGGGGTTCCCTCTCCACAGCCCACCTACCGGTTTTAGCTCCTGTTATCCGTCTGCCGTCGTGTTACCGGTGAATTCGATCAAGTCGGGTCGATCTGGGAAATCAATCCCCTTGTACAAAGTTTAAACTCGCCAGACCACTTGTCTGTTCTCAAAAAATGGTTTCTTATTACTCGAATCAATATGTGATATAGGTACCTCAAATTGTACATACCTAGGTGCCTACCTACATATGGACCTTGATACTTCTTATACCATCACCACACATCCTCACCTTCGCATATCTCATGCATCATGGGTTTCGGCAATGGTCAAATATGACTGAGAGAGATATATCTCACGAGTTAGACTTCGCATTGTTCGAGTTCTTCACTCCTTTTTGTTATCCCGGTGCCTGGCGCTCAGTCTTGCGAGCAAGTGGCTCCTCACGTAGTAACTCCAATCGCTTGCATGTTTATGTATGTGTTGTGCCGCATACGTTAGAGAGAAGGTGGGAACATGGCGACATGGCGACATGAAAACGTGGGAAGGCGGGAGTGTGGCTTTGGCGATTCTAGAAGGGAGCATTAAGGGTAACGAACCGAAGCCGTTCTCTCGTTTCCTTTCTTGGATTTTTGGACGCCATCACCTTCTTCCTCATATGTTTTGATGTGTCTTGTACTACATACGAAGCAAATAAGACGGCCAACCTTGGCCGGCAAACAGAACTGGGCAGATGCAAACCGACACATTTGGAACACCAGGCGCTCGCCACGCCTACCGCCCGCATTCTGTACATATTCTGCTACACGTTCTGCAGGATGAAGTGGCGGATTGGGCGCTTGAATTGACATCAAAGTATGTCATTCTACCTTCGTTATTGACGCCCTCTCTCGCATAGCACGCGGGGAGGAGAAGTAAAGCGAAGTGAAGGAGTGAGAAAACGAAAGAGCCAAAGGAGTTCGACGAATCCAACAAATTTTACCCATGATACTCTTTGCGCAACCCACAACGATGCCAGGCACCGGAGGAGCCAGACAACCAACCCAGACAACCAACCTAACCTAGACAACTAAGATGGCCAGACAAGGCCAAGCGGGCAGGGCTCCTTGTTGTTGGCAACATTTCCATTGGACCCGGTAAGCGAACGCACCTGTGGAGTAAGAATTCTAAAGACTAAAATAAGATGATCCGCTGTCAGGGCAAGGGATTCCTAGCTTTTACCACATCTACCACACCCAAACCTAGCTTTCTCATTTATTAAAGATGGAAGATCTCGAGGGCTCCGAAACTTCGTCCAAGTTTTCGGGAAGCTTTCTGAGCCCATCCGCCGTCGAGTCTGGTTAACTTTTCTTTTTTTGTCCCTTTTCTTACGCAGCCTGAAATTCACCGCCTTACTTTTTTTCTTTCTCTTTGAGTTTTCGGCGGAGAACCGGGTATAGCGATGACAGCGATGCCATCCAGGTATAAATGTGAGATAGATACCTTACATATCTGTCGCACGTACTCAGAGTGTGTAAGCCCTGTTGGCCGCGGGGTCGTCGTCCGACCCTTTCTTTACGGCGGGATCCGGAAGATGTCTTCCCAGTTTTTGGTTCCTTTTCTGAATTTTGACCAGGCGTCGACGCATCTTACCTACTAGGTTACTACAGTATGTTCTGGTACTCCGCCCACCCTTTCTGAGATGTACGTATAGCGGGCTCTGGTCCCAGTAGGTACAATTGCCGACTAGATTTACGTGTGAGTATGTAGTATATAAGGTAGGTATGTTCATATTGCAAACACTCCCTTTCTTTTCTTTTGTTCGTAAAATATAGGTACCTAGATATATAGGACATAAAAAAATACGACATGGCCGTGATGTTTCATAAGAAGCTTCTCTCTGAAGAGATGTTGTATAGGATACGAATACGTATTAGGTATGCTCTCTGAAATGAACGTGGTGTCGATTCGTACGTAGGTGGGCTTTGGTCTTGGTTAGGTAAAGACGCATACAGTATGAATTATTACCGAAATTTCAGTCATGTACCATACACATCTCGGTACCTCCTATGGAATTTCGGTACTTGTCGATACGCCCATGCAATTCTTCCGAAAGGCAGCCAATCATGATATCTAACCAGACTACTAACCCACCCTGGAAAATCAGGGGTCTCTTCGAAGCAAGGGGGTTGATTAGGACATTAGAGCACTACTAAGTGCTAGGTAGAGCAATCGCCTTGCCCAGTGTCGTGATGGCCGGATGGCCGAAAGAAATACAAGAAATACAAGAAATACAAGGAATACGGGGAGAGTTTGTACATATCACGAGGGCGCAAGGCATTCCCAAAATCTACACCTAAATGCTAGCGTACTCCTTACTTCTGGGTCATCTGGGCGGTCATCTGTGTTCTTTGCGTTCTTTTACTTTCTGTCTAGGTAGTTAACTAATAAGTGTAAGTAGCCAACTATATGCCTAACCTAGGTAGCCATATGCCTATGCGTTTTGCGCACTGAGCTTTTATTTAACTTTGAAAACGTTTCAATTGCTCTTCTCCCCATCTAGCATGATATTTTATTAGCTAGAACGAGATTTAACTCTTTTCTGGCGTTTAAATCTTGAACGGACTGTTGACTTACATTGACTTACATTGACTTACACATGATGGTGGGCAGGTGGCGCGAACCATGATTGGTTCCCCGGCGCCCATGATTATTAGCTCGCCATCGGCCAGACTCATAGCGGACAGCTACCATACAACCATACAACCATACAGCAATACAGCCATACAGCCATAGTAGTACGTAGTGTACAATACAATACCTTTCGAGACTTTCTCTACCTAATTCGAGTCCAGACGTCGATGGCGTCTACTACTTTGATAAAACAAGTCCATCTAGCCCGTGGGGGAGGCCGTCGATCACACAGACGCCCCATCGTTGCGAGGAATAATCCGCCTCACGTACGTGAGCAAAGGTAGCGAGCATTGACGTGCGCTCAAACCTAGGTATACACTCACTCACTACCTAAGGTTATAGATTAGGTCATCTGCTTCTTGGGCTTTGTTACTTATTATTCTTCTGCTTAGCTTGGTAGATATAAGTTGCTAATTAGCGCATGTTGGCTTATCTATAAGAAGCTGGACTAAAATGCCATGAAATACCTAACCTAGTGAGGATATCCGCATACACATACACATAGCTCCCGTTGATCTGCTACATGCATGTACATCGCGTGCCTCGTTGACACGAACAATGCGGGTCCTTCGGTTGTACCCTGACAGGTACCCCTAATATTCTCAAGCGAAGGGATCGAGAGGGATCAGGTACTTGAGGGGTACTTGGCTCGTTTGGACCCAAATACCCACACATCCTATCAACACCATAGGGCAGTATCGCGGAAAGGCCTAAGGATCCTTTGAATACCTATCCACGAGTATTTGGAGGAAATAGGGTGGATATAGGATTTTTAAAAGTTGGGTTAGGCAACGTAATCGCATTGAGCCATCCAAGGATTCGGTCACAGTTGGATACAAGTGGGAATTTACATTCATCTTTGTAGCAAGCAACCAAGCTCAACCAGAAAACCAAGAAACCAGAAAACCAGAACCAAGAGGCAATGAAGAGGTAAATTAACATGGCCTAACCTAGTAAGAATCATACCTTGAAGTCTACGTGCTGTACGTATTGCACGTATTGTACGTCCATAGGTATGGAAATGCCTATCATAGGACATATTTGACTCTTCCGAGGATAGTTGTAAGCCAACAGATACAAGTGGCGGGGTTTAATAGGAGCAACTGTCGCATTGCCGCCAATCGAATCGAATAAACTAGGAATAAAATACCATTTGCTCATCCAACGACGACAAGGAATTTTCCATTCGTCCTATTCGATTTCAAGCTTTTTAAAACGTATGTTTTCATTTAAATAACCATCGGTCAACGTTAGCTACCTACCTACCTAGCTGCCTAGATATGGCCAAGGGCTTGCCGATATCCGCATCGCAGAGCGCAACGAAGGCCGGCTTTGACATCAAGTTGGAAATAGAAGACCTAGCAAATACATATTAACACAGATATGAATATGAATGTGTGCATGTATTGGATGCTGAAAATTCTCGGCACTTTGAAGAAAGTGAAACTACGGATCCGTACCACGAACGCTTTTAGAGGTGGCGGCGCGTTTTGATCTGATTCCGGCTTGGTGAAGGAGGCCAATCTGACACTGCCTGAAACAAACAGGGACGCCAAGCTAGCTGAGCTGAGTCTATTTTCAACTTAAGTGCCTCCAGGTGCCTCACCAATCCTCGGATTGACCTGAAATAGAACTTGTTCCTGGAAAGAAAAATAGCCGTAGTAGGTTATCGGGTTTTTCTTTCTTCCTGGCCTTACTACTGCGGGTCATCTTTACCTTATAAGATTCTGTTTCTATATAATCGGAGCACGCTTTTGGGAATGAGACAACTGGGTGTCCGGCTCGTCAGGTTGGAATAGTAGATTCCTTCCCGGTACCGAAGCTTCCTCTCATACTACTCATAGTAATCATGAAAGGGAGGAGGAAAGTTAGATACACTAGCAAACGTCTTGCCTATATGCGGGTATACCTACCTACCTACCCAGAAATAATTAACGGTTAGCAGTTCTTGTCTGCCTTAGTTTACAGATTTAGTCTATAGATTGGAAATCTTGTCGATCATTTCGCCTGGTTCTACTAGAGCTAGGTACCTACTTACTGGGTAACGATGCAATGTTGGAGGGGCGTCGAGTAAGATCGCCCAAGCGGGGAAAAGGCGGCCAGCCTTATGAGAGATGTTGGTGATTGACCACGAGCAGATGGAAATATGAGGCTGACTCGATTCATTACGTACGCGCTTCCCATAGTTGCGCCGTGCTTATGATGTAGAACTTGTAAGAGCCTAGGCACACACATGTCATAGGGTGTTTTGCACTACATTACTCTCATTACTCGTGTCATATGCCTGCCTACTTACCTATTCACCGATGTCCTACGATACTGGGCTTTCTTGGACTTCCTTCAACTTGTCAGTCCTCACCGCGGGGCCAATGATTCGGTCATGTCATGAAAATATCCAAGTAGGCTACCGAATGGTTACTCGCCCATCTTTTCACTGATCAACAGAATCCGGTGTGGGGGTTTACCGGCGTGTGCAAAGAACTGGGTTGGTGTAAGAGGCACACATCTGGCATAAGCATATATCATGCCCATCGCGGGGCTGCCTTAATGTCTAGATTGGATATAAGCCCCGATTGTTCAGGTCCCCTCTACCCCGGCGTCGGTATTCGTACCGACGATTAAATATATAGTAGATTCGGAAGATCAAAGCATCGTCTGCATAGTACATCGTCTACATAGGTAGTAAAGAATCAAGGTCCGCCATGTTTTATTACACGTCCATTTCATAACATTGGCCGAAATATTGGCGTGTCACAATCCAGGGTCATGCTACCGCTAAATATTTCATTACCACGAGATTTACATTTATTCGTCATACCCACCTTCGTCCATCTTCTTATGGCTAGTAATCTAGCAGCTTAGTAGAGCCGCCGACTGTTTGCTACGCTAGATGCAGCTAGCTATATCTAAATATCTTAAGCTAAAATATTGTGAGAGTACACTCGTAATGTTTACGTTTATGATGAACGGCGAAGATACAGCCGACTGACGATACGCCGACCGTTTCTTGGGGGCGTTTTTTTTCTTTTCTTTTTCTTCTCGAGGCGCATGAATTGAGGTATACAAATACTTAGGTAAGCAGGATAAGCAGTTCCCAATTGAGAATTGAAGGATGCGGACGACGATTAAAGAGCCATTCGGTTAGGTTCATGGGAATTCAAGGTCCCTTGGAATTGATTGATAGCGACGAGAGTTATTTTGACAGAAGTCCTCTTCATAAAACGAGTCAACAGGAAGTATCCATTTACATCCCTGCCCACCTAGGTAGCATGCAAGCACCGTAGAGCAAGCGTTTGTCCATGTACAGCAGCATTGCGCCAAGATGCATATCGAGATACATACGGGGGGATGATATTGAACTCGAGATCCCTGGCCGAGATAAATCTCATTAGTAAATTTAATAATATAGGTAAAAATTCATAAAAACACAAGTCCTTACCACTTTCCATATGAAATAGTGGCTAAGATGGTTTCCTACTTAATTTATATAAGGTTTAATCTTATATTTTAGCATATATAGAATTTAATCCAATTGCATATTTAATATATTTAATAAATAATATGATAAATTTAATAAATTTAATTATTTTATAAAAATTCAAATAACCTCCTAACCACTTATTTTAACCATATTTCTATTTAATTATTATAATAATATAAATTTTAATTATATATATTTAATTGGTTAATTTAATTAGGTTATTAATTTTGATCCTATAAGGGCACCACAGGTATTTGAAATTCAGGTTGGGGAGGGTGCTATATGCCCTAAATTTAACCTTAAAAGTAACCCTAAAAATAACTTTATATACCTTATATGCCCTATAAACCATATATATTAGGGAGAGTTATATTAGGCCTTGGTATTATAAGCGTTAATGTTGAAGGTATTGTGTACAATTGTAACGTTAGTATAAATAATAATATTAATATTAATAAACATTTTAATATTAATTTTAATTAATTTTTTTACCTCTCTAACATTGCTGCCATACTAACAATAATAACATCCTTTTTATTAACCTTCTTAACCTTGGTTTTATAATTTCAATAGTATTGGGTAGGGCCTAAATTCATTATTAAAAGTTTATTATGTGAGGGTATATAATAATTATTATAATTAATTAATTTTAAAGGTTAATTTTGAGGTTTTGGTGCGACTTTTAATTTATATCTTTTAAGATTTATAATGTTAATTTTATTTAATTTATACTATAATATTTTAAGAGGTAAACTATTAAAATACATTAATTTGCATTTATACCTTACAAGTACCTTAGGATCTAAAATCTTTATATCTTTTACTTTTTCATTAATTAGGTTCAAATTATTATTTAAATATAACCACCAATAAAAACTAATATTATCAATTTTAAGAACTTACAGTCGGCCTGGATTGATTCTTTCTTGATTATTTAATATTAAATTAAATAACAAGTACTTACAAAAAAAAACCTACTATTTTATAAATAGGCCTTTACAAAGAGGTTTAGGGATGAGGTTATTGCAAAAGGCTTTGAAATTCTTATATACTAGCTTGAATTGTAACTAAATTTGTTTTATAGTTTTAGGTAATATATGGTATATTATAATATAATATATTTTCATAATATAATATTTAAGGAGGCTTTAAGATTTAACCTTTTAAAAATTTAATTTATATTTAACTTTATATTTGATATATATTTTATATATTAAATTATATAATATATTTAACTTATAAAAATAATATTTAATATATTATTTCAGATGTTTATATATGGTTTTAATTTGATTGATTATTATTATATTGTAATTACAAATATAGGAGATTGTATATTAGATGAATTAAAGGCACTATAAGAAATAATATTTAATTAAATAATTTATTAGGGTTAAAAAAAAAATATTAATAAGAGTGTTTTAAGAAATATATTAAAAAATTAATTAAATCTTAAAGAATTTTGAAGTAAATGGTAATTCAAAAATACCTGTATATATATTACCTTCTTAATAAAGTAAATAATAGGTTGGTAAAAAATCTTAAATCTACCTTGAAAACCTTTAATTAATTAAAATATTAATAATATTTTTTAATATTAAAAAAAAAAAAAACCAAAAAAAAAACCCCCCTTTCAAACAAAAAAATAAAAAAGAAAGGGGGGTAAGATGTATACTAAAAATACCTATTATTTCCAATATAATAGTACAAATTTAATTATTAAATTTATATAATAAAAATTAATATTTAATTTATGAATTTAATAGTAGAATCGCTCCTTTAATAAACCCCATATAATCCAAAATAGATCCTCCATTTGGGTATATATTATCAATTTCCAAGCTAAAATAAAATTATTGTAAGTATTAGGCTATAGATTTATATTAAAAATTAAGGGTTTAATATTTTTGATAAAAATTTAAGACTTAATAAATTCTATAATTTTATTAACTTTTAAATCATTTTTAACTTCCTTAAAATCTTTACCAGCTTTGTTAACCTTGTTACTAATGGCAATATTGTACGAAAAAGGGTTTAAACTTAGTATATTACTATTTAAAAAAATAATACTATTAATAATATATTTTTTGTTTGTTTTAAATAACATTTCAAATAATACTCTTACCATCAATTTTACCCATTTTTTAACTATATAATATATTACATTTTTAAATATATACCACACATATAATTACTATAGTATTTTTTTAAATATATTACCTACAACTGATTTAAATATTCAAAAAAAATCATTTAAAATTATAATAAGATGATTTATTTTATATTATATTTGTAAATTTTTTAAATATCCTAATTACCACAAAAAATTAACCTCTAACTCTCCAAAAATTAAATTAAATATTATATAAAAATTTATATATAAGGATATTATATTTGTTATATTTAATAAGGATATATTAAATCAATTAATTTATTATACATATAAATTAATATAAAAAATTAAAAATATTAATTTTATATACCTTATATATATTATTAAATAACAAAACCTCAAAATTATAATACCATATTTAAATATATCATTTAAAAATCCAAAATAAATAAATAACCCTTTTAAAAATAAGATCTTTATCTACCTGATATTTAATATTATAAACCTTTTTATACCTATTAAACTTTTTAATTAAAAATTAGATATCTATAAACTTTCCTTATAATTATTTCCTAAACTAATATTTTATATTTGTTATATTGGAGGTTATAACTATAATATTTTCTTAATAAATTAAATTAAATAATTTTTCACCATTTTTATTCAAATTGAGGGGATTGTTAAAATCAGCCTCAAATCCAAATTATACAAAAAATTTTAATTTATTAAATTTTAAATTATTATTTAATAAAAAATAAGTAATTTAACTAATTAAAAAAGACCCCATCCTTAATAATCTTAATACAGCTATTTTAAAATTATAGGTTTTTTATTGTATTTATCTAAATCCAGCACTAACACCATTAAGACCTAATTCATAATTATAACTATCATTTTTGATTATAATAAACTAAGCCATCTTTTTTTTACAATATAAAATTATGGATTTATAAAAATAATTACATTTATAAGAAAACCTTTAATAATCACCCTTATTAAAGTGTTTTAATTAGTTTGAACAATTGTATATAAATTGGTAATAATTTATAAATCCAATTTAATCATCCTCTCCTTTTTTTGTTTTGGATTTAACGCTCTTTCCAATAGAAACATAAAATCCTTATAAATGTACAATTTCAATATAAATTTTGTAAACCTCATTATATAATTTAAATAAATATTATAAATCATATAGCTACAAAGGTTCTTTCTTTTGTATGGTCTTACAATTAACAATAAATAATATAATTGATATTTTTGTATGATTTGAGGTTGGAGAGGTTGATTTAATAGGGTTTTTAAATGTTTAAATAAATATACAAATTAGTAATATAATTTTAAGAAGATTAAAGAAAATTACTAATCTAAATTAAATTAGAAACATTATACTAAAATAACACTAAAATATTAAAATATATCCATAAATTATTTAATTAAATATTAATAATAATTTTAATAAGTAGGTAAGATTTTAGGGTTATAATACAACCAGATCAAATTCTATATATGTTAGGGTGTAAGATTAAGTCTTATATAAATTAAATAGGAAACCATCTTAACTACCATCTCATATGGAAAGTGGTGAGGACTTATGTTTTTATGAATTTTTACTTATGTTGTTAAATTTACTGGAATCTCATCTACTAATGGATTTCAAGGACCCTTGAAGTGCTATCGCTTGCAGAAATCAGCAGCCACATCATGTTTCTTTAACATCCAGATGCGCATTTCGAGCTGTACATAGTAAATAAACCACTTTACTTATGTTGCATACCGACCGTCGTGTGCATACGCGCTCTTGCTGGCTGACGTGTGGCTTTACTAGGTATGTTGGTAAGATAAGACGATCCATGCAGAGAGTAAAGCGGACGAGGGGAAACAAGGGTTATCTACATGTAGGTAGTTTTTATAGGAAAATGCAAGTTGGAATTGTTGTCGAGGTTTTTTTTAATACTCTACTTACGAAGGTCTCGTCCAGAATGGAGATCTGGACTTTCTGAAGAACCCTGAGTAAGGAATTTTGAAAGAAAAAATTTAAAATAAGTCCAGTGCGAGTATATTTGCGAGGTAATGATATTGATAATATTGATAATATACACTCTGTACGGATCCCTATACTATGACTAAAAAGGTTAAACGAGGTAGAAAAACGGTTTAGGTTCATTCAAGAGTCTTATTCCTACTGTAGCTGCCCAGTTTAAGTGACCCAATACTCTGCTAGATTTAAATGATAACTAGCTAAAAAGCCCCAACCCAGTAGAGATGCCTAATACCGTTTTTTTCTCTCCTTTGCTCAACATGAAATGCCCCCATCTTATGTATGTAGCTAACGTGTTCATACCCCTGTCCCACGAAGCCCGCCCAATTTCGTTAGATTGATGAATCTTGCACATACCTTATACACATTAATGATTGCGATGGTATAGTCTTCTTTTGTATAGGTGGATAAATCAATAGGTACCTGTAAAAAATGTTGAAAAGAAACATACCTATTTATATATACATACTTCCCTCCCAGCTTAGGCCTAAGTACACTATTTATATTAAACAAGGCCTTTAACTTTTTGAGTATATATTTGTGTACTTATATAAGTATGTACCTCTGTACTCATCCTTGTACTAATCTTACCTAATCAAGTACCTTACACATATACAATGCCGCATCAAGGTACAACCGACATATGTATGTAAGTACTTAAGTTACTAACATATCGCATGGACATAAGGTAGACACTGTACCTGGGTACTTGAACTATAAAATGGTACATAAGTACCTATTTATGACACTTTAAATGTAGGTACGTGCGCGACTTGCAGATACATATTTGGACCCAATTGAACCACTTTTGAGAGCAACCAGAAGCGAAACACAGCCAACCCCAAATAAGTACCTAATTCTTCTTCCTCTTTTCTATTTCGGTGACCGCCTCACTACATACCTTCTATACGTCTGAATAAACAAGTGGTATCATACAAGTAAGTCAGCTCAGAAGAAATTGCATTTGTTTTATTCTTTATATGCACCGGTTCTCATCTAGATATCCTTTTTTATAAATTTTTCAAATCTGACTGCTGCTAAGGTGAATTTTTTTTCTCGCGACGTTGCGACCTGCAATCGCCGTTCCGAAGGCTTGGCCCCGTTAGAAACCTCCCGTTAACCCTCAACTCCCGTAGATCCCGTCGTCTTTGCCCGTTAAAGAATTCTACGCGAGATATGCAATAGTCCTATTTGGTAAGTCCATAATTTTTTTTTCTTCATCAGACTACTACTACCAAAAAAAAAAAAAACAAAAAAAACAACCTGCCAAAATATGGACCTAGGTACCTTACATGCCCCTTCCTACACATTGGATCTACATGGTACTTTTTCGGTAGTTGGCCTATTAGCAGATATCGGTAATGTTTTTCCAACTCCCGTTTCCCATATTGCCTTACGTGTATGAGTCGACTACAAGCGTAGTATACATCACATACACATAACAACTTACTTATGCCCATCTACATCATCATACCTAGCCTAAAGCTTGGGCGAGAAGGCGAGGGCAAAAAAAAAAAAAAAAAAAAAGCCTGGTTAGGCCGCTTGGTACCTTATTTCCAGTCCCAGTATCGGTGTCGCAGCGCGATAAGTGTCATGTACAATACCTATGTACAATGCACGTATCCCTCAGGATGAGCTTGCTGTCGCTAGGTACTGTCAGAGGTACATCCACGTCCTGCAGGTTTGAAGTATATGTACTGATGAATCCGCTGCTGAAGGAGGGCTGGGGCGTCCACCGCCCAGCAGAGACTGTCCAATCATATTTTATGGTACTGCACTGTACCCCACAGTATGGCTCAAGTACCTGCAAGTGTACTGTACTTGGACATATCTGAGTCCCAGTTAGTCAGTGGGAGATCCCCAAGGGGCCCATATTTACCAATATTTGAATTCACACTATTGGTGATCGATCATTCACCACTCGCACGCGGCAACCTTGGCCTGGATGAAAGTGCCCCAGACCCTACCTACCTCTGCCTACTGTTCTGCTTGTACTCTAACAACGTTCCTATTCCCTCCCACTGCCGCCTTTCTTCTTTCCTATTACCATCACCACATCCACAAACCTCATTTTCGGCCTTTTGGCTACTTTCTCAGCTCTTTTCCCTAATCTTCAGACTGAACTACGTTTGGTATTCCCTCCCGTTTCCCGCCATCTTTGTCTTCGGATCCACTCACCTATTCTGAAAGCCATCCTAGTCTTGCATTGCGCTATTGACATTGGCATCGACACTTGGTTTATTCATACTAACTTTTCGTTTTCCAAGTCGCTTCTCATAACTGGTTTCGGCCACCGTTTCCGATCCGCTATCCTCGCCTGGATAGACTACCTATGCTTGAACATCCGATTCTATCTAGTATTGAAATCATTACCTTCAATTACTCCCATCCTCTACTCTCGCAGGCGCGGAATCTGAGCTTAGTTACCGCGCACCTCATTCGCAAGGATAACCACGAAGCTTTGCATTATTCGGTGTTGGGAATCGTACCGTGAATGCTCGCACACCAAGCCTTCCGCATAAGACTCTTCGGTGACAGTATCAATATTCTCCTCTTACCGGCCAACCTTAAACAGCAAGGCCACGGACGTGCAGGCTCGTTTCGAGACTAGATTTTCCCGCAGGGAAATGAGGTGCTTGTGACTGGGACCCCGGTGTTGACGAGAAATACGTCTCGGTTGTGAGAAGAGCGAGTGCGGTTTCCATGATATTTAAGAGTCTGTCTCATACTGTCTTTTAAGTATCCTGACGATTCTGTTCGCTCACGATCTTACTATCAACCATTTTCAACACGTGCTGGGTGAAGCTTAGGGATATTTCGTTTCTTTTTGCAAGCCGAGTTCTTGCTGGATATCTTGTCTCGACTGCCTTAACATTTCTGGGACGGATCTAGATTCTGACGAGTGTATACGAGCTTGACAAAACCATAAGAACCTCCCGCGGCCATGGCCGCCAATATGCCACAAATGGGTGGCGGCGGTAATCCTCGGCCGCGACCGCCCCAGCAGCAGCTGTCGACAGTTGTCTACACGAATATAGCAGGGCAACAAAACCACCGTACTGGTGGTTGGCAAGACCAGATACCGGTTAATTTGCGCGTTAGTAACGCGATGAACCTGTAAGTGTTACTATAGCTGGCTTGAATTCGTATTCCGTCATGGTAGTCATACAATATCGGCCAATAATGATACTAATATATATATATATAATTTAGGATTTCTAACTCATTCCTTGCCATACCCAATCTTGATTCTCAACAACTAATAAATCACGGCTTGAGCTTTGAGCGAGACGCCTATTTAAATTCACCGGACAGAGTAGGGTTCTTCATGCTGTTGTTCTCATTGCAAAAACTAATGTTATGACTAGGGAATTTATGACCAGAAAATTGGCGGTCGTGTTCAAGACCTCTTCAAGCGACGGCAGGCCAACGAACATAGCCTTCAAAACAGCCTGAATGCTCAGGCTGCGGCAGCCCAAGCTCAGCAAACGCAGCAGATGATAATGAACCAGAACATGATGAGGGGTATGGGGCAACCACCACAGCAAGGCTTTCAACATCTTCATCAGCAAATGCAACCGTCACCTATTCCCCAACAGCCTCATCAACCTGGTATGGGCATGGGAGGCCAGGGTGGACTCCCTATGAACCCAAATCAGCAGCCAATGCAAATGGGTGTAGGGCAGATGCGCCCTCAAGGATCATTATCTTCTGCCTTATCAAGCTTACCACCTCAAGACAGAGCGAAGATTATGCAGTTGGCCGTAGCAAAGCTGAACTCGAGTACTGAACCCCAGCGGAGTGCACTGCGTAACCTGGTACAGCAAAGATTTACCCCTCAACACTTGGCACAATTACAGGCAGAGGGCCACGATCCGATGATATTCTTTTTGCAGATGCAGTTTTTGCAGGCATACAAAGGACAGGGAGGTGGCAACAGTGGTGGTAACCAAGCTGTAATGCAAATGCAGGCTCAGCAGCGACAGATGAACCAGTCTGGACAGCAGTTGGTCGGGGTTCCAAATAGCGAGTTTGGCCCCTTTTCGAACGTTGAGAGCATCATGAACCAGCAGAAGGCAGGACTACTTGCCCAAGAAGCAGGACAGATGGTCGTTCCGGCGAGTAATGGACCTGGTCGAAATGCCACGCCTCAGCCTATGGGCGGAATGCAAGGGCCTAATCCCGGACACCATCCTGGACCGAACCAGGCTGGTATGCCTAACCAGATGCCGCCGCAGTTCAACTTGCCGCAGGCTCAGCAGCTAAAAATGGATCAAAGGGCTGCCCAGTCACAGGCCCAGATAAGAGCGCAAGCACAAGCTAAACAAATACAAGGCCAATCCGGTGGCTTGAATGGCGGCGCTATCTCTCAGAGTCCTGGCATGAACACTCTAAACACTCCAGTCCGCCGGACCCCGGTTATGGGCCAGCCAGAAGGACAGCCGCAAATGGGCCAACCCAACGGGCCTTTCGGACAAGGGTTGGATCCACGTTTTAATCAGGGCAATCAGCGACCGCCGATGGGTGGAAATCCAATGAATAATCAAATTATTGGCGCCATCCTTGCCCAGATGGACCCCGCCCAGCGCGCCGCATTTGTGAACCTACCAGCGGAGAAGAGAAACGAGGTGATAATGAAATGGACTGCTGCCAAGGCGGGGATGGGCCAGGCACCTGGACGTGGTCAGCCTCAACCGAGCCAGTTCGGGCAGGGTAATCTTATGGCCCAGTTTGGTCCGGGGAATAATATGGGCCAACCACCTAATCCTAATATGCAGATGAATGCCCAAAATCAAATGCTCTTACAACAGCGACTCGGCGGGATGAGGAATATGCAGCCTCAAAATCGGCCTCAAATGGCCCCAGATATGAACATGCTCATGGATTCCATGGATGTACCAACAAAAATATTGGATCAGCTAAAACAGAGTCAGCCAGTACCGCCGGAAATCAAGAAGTGGTCTCAACTCAAGCAGTGGCTCGGGCAGAAGAACGCAGGCCCTCATATCATGAGCCAATTACACGGCTTCCAGAACGTGCAGTTCCAGAGTATGATGAAACAAAGGGCTGCTGTTAATAACCAGATGACCCAGTCTAATGTACCGCAGCAAGGGCCACAA
Organism: Daldinia sp. FL1419; assembly: GCA_025201765.1. Lineage (NCBI taxonomy): Eukaryota > Fungi > Ascomycota > Sordariomycetes > Xylariales > Hypoxylaceae > Daldinia > Daldinia sp. FL1419. The sequence goes on from MU623418.1 coordinate 129,423, forward strand.
ATGGCGAATGCGCAGATGCCCGCGCAACCAGGTGCTAACATGGGCCCTAATATGACCTCTAATATAGCTCCTACCATGGGTCCCTTTGCAGGCATTACTATTACCCCGGCCGAAATGCAGCAGGCTAGAAATCATGAGAGGTTCAAGGGTCTGACGGATGAGAGGATTAGAACGACTCTTATGCAAATGAAGGCGAATCAAATAAGAGCTAGAGCAAACGGACAGGCACCTAATGCCCAGATGCAGACGCCTCAGACTTCACAGCCCATTAACAATAATCTCGCCGTATCAGCTCCACCATCGAATCCCGCAGTCAGCCTCCAGCAACGACCGCAAAATGCAGGACCCGATGGTAATTCGACGGGCTCTGCAGCACCTCCAAGAAACAATAGGCCGGCCCAAAATAATCGCCCGCCACCCCCGACAACCTCGATGGCTCCTCAGAAAAACAGCCTGAAGCGTGCTAATACAGATGACGTAGTCGAAGTACCAAATCCGTCGAGCACGCCGGTCCAGCGTCCCCCATCCCAGCAGGCCCAGGCCACGGGAACCCGCCTTCCCAACCTGACACCGGAACAGGTTGCTAGCCTCACAGCGGAACAGAGGGTCAAATATGAGACCATGAGAGCCCGACATGCGGCAGGGGCAGTGGCAGCAGCCGGTGGAGCTAATGCACAGCAACCACTTGCCCCGGAGCAAATACAACGATTGAAAACTATTGGTCAAGAGGAGCATATGAACGTATCGAAAGAGCAGTATCCAGATATCCCTATGAGTCCAGAACAGTATCAAGATATGGCCCACAAGATCCAATCCATGGTTAGCGAAATGACCAAGGTCAGCAAGATTTTGGGACGGTGGTATAGTCTGACACGAGATGACAACCGAGCTAGAATGTTCTTCAAAATGGTGAGTTTTAACAAATTGGATTTCCAAGGTTAATAACTAATGTCAATTTAGCGGCTACGCTTAAATAAGCAATTTGTAGATGGCGAGAAGATGACGGCCCTCAAAAAGGTCTTCTCCCTGAAGCCGCAGGATCTAGACAGCGTAAGAGCGATGTTGGAGGGCATGGCTAGGGACGTGGCCAACCAATATCCGCAAGTTATGAAAAGAAATGCTACTCAACAGCAACATACCCAAGAATCGGGATCGCAGCAAGGGGCCAGCGAAAATACCGCCACGCCACCAATGGGTGTGCCGACGCCGTTAAATGCAGCTAATCTCGAGAAGCAAAATGCGATGAATAAGATACATCAGAGGACTTCTAGCAAGAGTGGACAACCGCCGGCCGCGCCAACTACTTCTCAACCTCCATATCCCTTTGGAGCCCAATCACCTAATGGTCAACCTACGTATATTGGGAAGCCTGCTGTCACTCAGGCAGACCTTCAACTACCCGCTCGTAAGAGACCTAGAACTAGTAACCAGCCTGGCATTGGTTCGGGCGGCGTGAGCGCAAGTTCGTCTCCTCAAGTTCCGAAGGCATCGTCGCCGGAGCTAGTCAAGCGACAGACGCCTGCAGAAAACATAGCACCTAAGCTGGCGTATCAATGTGCTGAGCTAAGCTGTGAGGCACACAGCACAGGTTTTGCCACCGAAGAGGCTCTGCGACACCATGTCGAGGAGGAGCATGTAAAGCCTTCTCAGGATCCGTACAAGTTCGCGACCGAGAGCCTGGCTACTGCGCTTGGGTTGAACCCGGATGGTCACCCAAAAACATCACCAAACGCTTCGACAACGGCCCCTCCAATGACGCTCGACCCCTCCAAGCAGGGCCAAACACCTGTAAGCCGAGGCGAGGTGACGGCGATGTCCCGCGAGCCCTCGATGAAGAGACAAGGCAGCACCGCTGGTACTAAACCCATGGACTTAATCAAGGCGGTTGCTGGAAAGACAAGTACACCGAAACCCGAACCTGGAACCCAGATGGGAGATGGTACTATAGTACCTGCGAAAACGACCGGAACCGATGGCATTTGGCCAATGACGACCATAGACCCGCAAGATCTATTTCAGAACTTAGGAGGTATTGAAAGTGGCGGAGGAGGTGCCATTTTCGACATGAACGTGTACCGGGCAATAACGCCGAACGATACACCGGAATCTAGTAAGGACAGCGCCGGTTCGGAGCCGACTAGTGACCTTTCAGAAGGTGTGTCTCTTAATCTACAGCTGGACATGGGGCTCGAGGTGTGGAATCCATTCGGAGGCGGGCCAAATATCGATTTGGACTCGGCCGACGTTGGCTTGAATGGAGCGGATGAAAATACGATGCCACTGTTTTCATGGGATGATGTGAATGCCGATTTTACGAAGGATTTCACAATGGGCAGTAGCTTTTACTCTCTTGATACGGTATGAAGGAGCGCTAAGTTAGAGGGCCGCCAATACTTCTATTTTTTATCCTTTTACCTCACAATGAATAACGAGGCATTCGCAAGGGCGGGCAAGTCTACGAAATCGGTCGTAGGTTGGCCAGGGCGTTATGGGGTTTTGTTATATTTTTGCGTTTTATCTTGGTATATTCGTGGAGTCGGGATTCAGGAGGCCTAGCGGAATAGGATGGTGGAAAAAAACGTCCTTTACTAAGGGTGGCGATCGAAATCAGGAGGAGCATGACATCATTATTCTTAAGAGAAACAGCTACTATATAGAGCTGGGCAGCGTCACGATACCCAAATGAAAAGAGCAGTGAATTGTAATGTTTTTATTTTTTATATTTTTCATCCAGTATCGGAATAGCCTGGATGTGCCTATTGATGTGTTGGTTAGTAGCGGTATATAATTATTTGAGGTTGTTCCGAACCGCTATGAGAACAGGCTGATGGGGTCGCTTTAGCATGGATTTGAATTCAAGTGATCGGCTTAGATGGATGCTATTTAGGTATAAATTGATAACGGGACGATCTTGGGTAGATGTAAGGATTACGGATTACAGATTACGGATTACGGGATGGTAGGATGATAATGGGTAGGTAACGGGTAACGGGTAACGGGTAACGGGTAACGGGTAACGGGTAACGGGTAACAGGTAACAGGTAGCGGGTGTGGAATGGGGTTGGAATGGGAATGGTGGTGGGGTAGAATGGTGGTGGGGTAAAATGGTACCTTACCTGATATTTGGGTGGTACCTGAATACCTAGGTATTTGATGGTACCTGACGGCTAGCAAGGATCCCTTGATGGATTTAAGTTGCATCAACCTTAAATTATGCAAAGTGGTTGTCCAGGCCGAAAGGGGTAATAAGTCAATAGAATAGTACTCGGTATGATGCACAACGTATACATAAAGGCGCATAACTACGGATCCGTACCTCTATCAGATGGCATTGAGCGATTAGGACGCGGGTCGAAGCGCGGCGCGCGCGAATCTATGAGATCCTCACTATAATCTATATCGACCCAGATCCCAACGGCCGAAATTACTACCTAGTTTGATAATTCGTGACAACTTCGTGACAGCTTCGCGTCTCCCGCTGGCTCATATTATATTCCTTCCAACTCTAATTCAAAATATTAATCCTCTACCTAGCCGTATAAGAGGACTCTTGCTTTTGCGAGTTATAGAATACGGACATCCCACCATCCCACCATCCTACCATCCTACTATCCTACCATCCTACTATCCTACCATCCTACTATCCCGTTAATCCTACCGCTCCTACCAACCTCACCATCGCAGGCTTCAAATATTTGCCAAACTCGTAACGACATGGATTCTTCGCCGGGCAAGAGACGCGTATTAGGTTCTATCGACGTTAATGCTAGAAGTCCAACTGCTGCCTCGAAATACCAGGAATTCAAACCCAAAGCGCTCTCACCCACTACAAACCTAGTGAATAATAATGCTATTAAGAGGCCTCTCGAACAAGAAGCTGTGAAGCGGAATCAAGAGCACCCGCCTACGCCACCAACCAAGAAGCAACGCCTTTCTATTGGCGAGGAGGAAGCTGAGCGTATGCCTATAGACGAGGAGGGCCGTGCCGAGAGAGTATGCATGTCGCATAGCTGTACCCTATGTTGTGAAACTTGGCTAATGCGACGGGTGGTTAGGATGTTCCTCGTGATGAAGACGCAGAAAACCAACGGTCTGAATCTCCAGAAGAAGAGTCTTCGCCTATAGATGACTCCGCCATCGACATAACCCAAGAGACTGTGATAACAGAGCCAGACGCAGAGGTCGCCACGATAGCACTACCAACCCCACCGGCGCCAACCCGACGGCGATCAACAATGACTCGGGAGGAAGCTCGACAGGTAAATTTGCACTACGGGCGTGACAATGCGTCGCGCGTGAGAGAAATCATAGTTGCCTCGTGACTAACGACACACATATATATATATAGAAAGCGGAAACACTGCGATTGAGACTTGGTCTAGCCAGTTACAAAGTTCGCACAGGACAGACTGATGTGTCCCTAGAACAACTCGAGGCCAAGTCGTTATTACCAAAATCTACGCGGCACAAGGAACCTGTCTTACCTCTGCTACCACGGAGTACACCGACACAAGGGAAAGACGATAGAGGCAGAGAAGACGGCGCGGACAAAACACCACCGTCGGAGCGAAAGACATTGCCCACGGCGCCACCTCCGAGTCGAGGGGGGAGTTTTGATAAAGGTCATTCGGGAACGGGCAAGAAAAAAATATTCGAGCCACCGGTACTGCAACCGAAATCGCGATAGTAACTATGAAGGGGCATTAATGGCTATAGAGGATTCAAGGGGTTGTGTCGGCGACGGGGTTTCCTAAGGGTTGGGGGGCGTTGTCGCGGGAAAGGGGCAAAAAAAGGGGGGGAGGGGGGAGCGAAAGCGGTTGACGTTAGGCTTTTGCGTTTAACAAAAGTATAGGTCTCATCCAAGGGTGATGATGACTTATAGCGCTGGAAAAGAGGACTAGCAGTGTGTTGATTCAACTGGCAAGAGCCTTAAAATATTACGTACCTATTAGCAGATGAAATACTTCGCGCCTGACGTGTTGTGTACCTTAGGTATCTAGGTATCTAGTGAGACGACGGGAGCACCTTCTTAACGTTTGTTATATCTGCGACTTAGCTCTCGCTCGACGTCCACCTACCTTTTAGATACCTACCTAGATATCTATCGTACTTGCCCTCTCAAGGTATAAAAGTGGCTGATGACGTTGAGGTTAGAAATACGTACGCGTGCACCTGCACCTACACCTGCAACTGCAACTGTACCTTCCATCGCAACAAGCGTCCCGTCACAATTCGTACTAAACATCGTCTCTAAAACTCTACTTGACTCATAAAATTCATGATTCCCTCGCCAAATCATTGTACCAATACCAATACCAATACACCTCAACTATCGATCAGGCCAAAAACAAGTATTTAAACACAATGGCGCCGCCTCAAACCGCGCAATCGCAGTCGCAAATACGTCTACCCATACGACTCAAGAAGGCCAAACTCTTATCCAATTATCGTCATAGTCGCCGACCCGCTACCAAATCCAAGACCAAGACCAACCTCAAGCCAATCGCCATGTGCTCCACCGTCCGATTCGTCTACCGCTGCGGTTGCAGCCACACCACCACCTTCGAGTGTCCCGGGCTCGGGGACACGTGCTGGGGCACCCAGACGCCCACCACCACCGCCCTGGACGAAGACTGCCACGACTGTGCGCAGACCGGGCAGGGGGCTGAGGAAGACCCACCGGAGAATACTCCCCTGGCTCCCCTGGCAGAAGAGGACCGAAACGCGGTCCCTCCCCTGTCCTCCTCGGCAGGAACCGCCGGGTCCGAAACAGGCGGACAGGGAGACGCCGATGCGGACGCGGATATAACCCAAGACACAACTGTGTCGTTCCCGCCCCCCTCGCCGTTATTCCCTCCGCGCGCCCCCTTGTCCGTATTATCCCCAGTCACCATGTTCGCGCTTAGGGAACGCGATCCCAACCTCCCCACCAAGCCATCCCCTATGGCTGTCCTAGACCTAGACCTAGACCTAGACCTAGATCTGCACATGCAACTGATGGACTTACCCTCACCGCGAACGGCCTTCTGGCCTGAACTGTAGTTCTTTTCCCCGTGACGAATATGAATGGGCCTACGCCCGAAGTTTTGGGAAGGGAATACATAGAGACAAGACAGATAGGCGGGAAAAGAAAATTCGAAGAGAAAGTAAAAAGAGGGGTGGGGGGTGATCATGGCTGCCGATTCACTGACCGTTGGCTGTTGCTACTATCAGGAATATATATAGTAAGCTATCTTCTTTGGCCATCTTGACAACAAGGCCTTTGGAAGTTATAAGCGCGACTTCTATCATCTATATACACCGCAAGATCGAAGGAAACTAATGTTTGTAATGGGATCATGATATTAGTTTCATATGAGTAAACCCCCTTCCCTAACCTTTGGTAAGGGGCGGTTATATACTCGTTCTGCCACAAACGGGGAGCTATGTAACATGAAATTAGCTTTAGCTTCATAGCCAAACCTACTTACTATAAATTTGCTTGCCCGGACAGTTAAGCGTGACAACAAACACTGCTTTTCGTAATACTTTTCTTCTCATCATGTCATTCACCCCCCAAAATCCATCTTTAGCGCTATAGTTGGCTGGCCTTGGGTACTCGAGCTCTTCGCTGGGCCGCCGCTCTGCCGGCCCGACCGAATGACTTCTTCCATAAATGCCTTCTGCCCCTCGTTCATCGCCGCCACGACACCCCTAAATCCCGCCTGATCCGCCGACGCTAACTCTAACAACCGCGCGCTTGTTTCGTGGTATACATCGCTACCCTCGCTAGCCGCACGGGAGAGTAAGGTTGGTACTACGATAGACATGGCGATCTGCGCGTGTCCACTCCCCAAAGTGGCCACGTACTGCGTCAGAGACTGCGCCACGTGTTTGCGTGCGTCTTCCGGGTCTTCGGGCTCTGTGTTGACTACGAAAGCAATCAATCGAGGGAGAATGTAGCGAGCGATAGACTGGTCCGCAGGTGAGGGGGATGGCTGCAGCAAGAGAGACCGGACGCAATTTGCTGCGATCTTGGCCGTCTACAAGACGATTAGCAGCGCCAACGAAAGTATCGATGTGTATAAAACGTTGAAATACTTACCATGCGGTCTGTTAAACAATCTACCACTTCGTCAAGGAACCTCGCTACGAGACGATCGTTGGCCGCAAGTCGGTTACTTCCCCCTGTGAATAGTATTGTAATTGCGAGCAAGCAGTTCTTGACGCATTGCAAGGAAGTAGGTGTCTCGCGCTTTTGCGCATTCAGGTAAATAGATAAATACCGGCGCAGACAGCCCTCTACTTGCGTGTCGGTGGCTGACCTTGCCTCTGCTGAACCGTGAGAATTAGACATAGTTGCCATGAATCTCTTGAATATGGGTAGAGCTTGCGGAACAATAATTTCCTGGCAAGATGGCGTCGTTAGTATGGTAGCAAATATGTGAATGATGCAAGCGTGCAAGTCTGTCTTGATAATTGCTGGGAACACTTCGGCTGCATCTACCATGGCGTTTAATCCGGTCCGTACAAGCAGGACAGCTTCCTCGGTCAGATGATGGCGCACTGGCTGATTGGCCTCGGTAAGATTTGGTAATAGCCCAGATAACACCAGAACGATAATTCTGGTGAGTTCGAACAGCTGCTCGATATCTTCGCTCAGGTCACCGTCATCTTGCTGCTCCTTTTTCCTTGCCGAGGGGTGAGCAACGCAAAGCGCACGAGCGATTTCGACTATGACTCCCTGAACATCGAGGCCTTCTGTCAGCACAAGGCGATCCAGAAGGTCCATTGTCTCGGAGAAGATTGCCTCCCGGTAGATGGCGTGGCCTGAAACACTCGGATGCAGAATTTTCTTCAGGGCCTGGAGTATCTCGAGTGTTTGCTCCTGGGTGGCCAACGAGTCTACCTGGTTGGACTTGGTCGCGAGCGCCTCAAAAGCGATACCGAAGAGGACGAAGAAGAAAGCGACCGGTTCGTCACGATAATTAATATCTGCATTCTTAGATTGCCCATTACTACCTGACGCGTCGGCTTCCTTTCCATCAAGAGCATCGAAAACGAATTCACTGTCTTGTTCAATGAGGCTCGCAATGGCGTCGACCAGTTTCAACCAAGAATCTTGGTAGAATTTGAGAAGCGTCTCACGATTGAGAGCCGCGTAGATGGTATCGAGACTGCCTGACATGGACGGCGGGCCCAATGTCATTGAGATGTCTGGTTCGAACCTCAACCGAGCGAACTCCCGCAACGAAGCCAACCACAACGGCGTCAGTGTGCCAATGTGGGGTTTTAACACATCTAGTAAATATTTCTGTTCCGAACTGGCCACCTGGAGCTCCGCCCAAGCCGAATAAACCGACATCTTCACCATTACCTGAGCATTAGAGCTTAGACCCTTGAGGTCCCCAATACCAGCATTTTCTGTCTCGGACGAAAAATTCTCGAGTGCGGTAACGAGCGTCTTCAAAATACGGCCCATGCGATCGACGTCTGTCACGATGCCCGTAGAAATGAATGCGGCGCACACATTAACCGCCTCCGCTGCTAATTCTGGGGACGAATCCGCTGCAAAAGCAGGCGTCAATGCAGAGCTGATTTGTGCTTGGTATTGCTCGAGCAGCATTGCCTCCTCAAAGTCAGGATCTGGTGTTTTGCCAAACATTCTCAAGACAGCACCAATGATCTTCAACCCCCATATCCGGAGCTCCAATACGCTAGAAGTAGAAGCCGAAAAGGCCATCCGGATAACATCAGCGATTCTAGCTTGAAGAGCGGACTGCGCGGGTGACTCGCCATTGGTGGCGACATCTTTCCCAATCATTACGAATATTTCATTAAGGCAACTCATTGCGAATGTCCTCACCTGCCAGCGCAATGGCTCCATTTCGGATTTCGAAGGCGCGTCTTTCTCATCTTTAGCAGCACCGCCGGCTGCAGCAAAGCCCGCCACTTCTTCGTCTTGCAGGTCGATAGTAGTGGTTGGCTTGTTATTAGCGTTGTGTGCCTCCTCGGCTGCTTTAGGTCGTGTCATCTTGAGGACATTCTGGCAACGGATAAGCCAAGCGCCGGTTTCTGTGAGTGAAGTCTGTCGCAACCAGTTTCGAATAACATTTCGAACACCGTCATGGCTAGGTGACACATCTAATACGAGCCATAGTTGATCCTCGATGCCCGGATTTGCTGCTTCTAGTACATCGAGAGAGTTCCTCTTCATCAAATTGTAAAGACCATCTACCGCAACGTCGCGAAGAGTAGGATATTCAGAGTTGAGGTACTTCTGTAATGTTTTGACGTAGTCACTAAACACCATATGACCCGGAGCGTACAGAGACAGATGCTCTAAGCACGCTAAACTTTCGCGCTGCACAAGAATGTCTTCCTCACTCTGTAATTGGTTGACAAGAGTGAGAATCAACTCGCGCGACTTGGTAGAATCTTGTAAGTCAGGCCCTACGACGTTAATTAGAGAGTCAACGCAGCGCGTGATAGCCGCTGTGGTCGATAGTTCCATCTCCAAACTCATAGAAATAGGGGAAGATACCTCAGAATGGTGGGTTTCGGAGAGATAAAGTTGGGAGACCATTCCGAGTGTTCCAGATATATACGGTGAAAATCCAAGACCCGTGGCGTCGGCAGCATCAGCTAAAGCCTCGAGAGCCCAGTAATGCACTGTTGGGTGTGGATCATTGCACAACGACATCAGGATACCAGTGATCGTCTTGAGATGATACCCTGCGCCCATGCCACCTACCTTGGATTGAATAGAACCCAGAGCCATAGCGCACCCTGCTCGAGCGCTAGGTTCCCGATTGCCCACAATAGTGTCGACTAAATGCTTAATCTCGTGGTTTGTAAACGCATTGCCACACGCGTTACAAAGGCGGGCAATGGTACCATAACCTAGGCTACGTATATACTGGTCTGGATCGACTACAAAACTCCTAGTCATTTCTTGTACGAGCTTTTCCACCGCCATATTAGTAATGTTCCCAGTTGGTGATTGAGTCTCCTTGACAGCAACTTTTAACGTCAGGAACAGAGCACTAGCAACATTCACAGTGATGGCTGCCTTACGGCCAAGGTCGCGCTGTAGAGCACCGGCCGAGGTAAAAGTGGCAATCTGTTCAAGAACGCTTTCCTGTACTTTGGCTGGTGTAAGGGGGAAGACGAAGGCAAACAACTGGATTGCCATGTTTACTACTTCAGTAGCTGGGGGTGCTGGGAGATCGGTGGATGAATCTGAGTCGCCTATGTAAAGCACAGCAGCATCGTGCTCTAGTGACGAGCAGATTGGTGACAGGAGAAGCTCGTCGATGATTTCATCCGCATCAGGCTCGTCCGTTTCCGGCTTGTCAGCCGTGTCGTCTTTCTCCCCAGGAAGTCTCTTGACTTTAAAACCGCGGACTAAGTCGTTGACACCGTAACCAGAGTTGTCGCCCACATCCCAGATAGTCTCAAATGTTCCTGCGGCATTGGCAATAGACGCACTTAGGGTGTTGGCCGCATAGTTCTCAGGGTCGGAAAATAGGGAAATAGCTAGGGTAAGGAGGTTGGATTGTAAAAGAGCTTCGCTGCCTCCAGCTGGGCTCTGGTTAACCAGCATAATATAACACTGCAGCACTCGTCGCTGGACCATCATGTCAAGATCATGCAGTTGCAGAGCGGGTGTTAACCTTTGGGAAATGTCATCGGTAGTTTTCTTCGAAGGTAGCATCCTAAGGAACACGCTAGTATTTTGAAGCATCGTGGCGATGCGCTTCGATACATCGACAGTTAACAAACGGCTGTTGAACTGGAGGAATGAGAGAATCGAGCCTAACGCGCATTCTTTGACATGGGTCAAGTAAGAAACTTCCAGAATATTGCGATGAGCAAAGTTATCCTTAGCCAAAGGCTTTGGCAAGGCGTTCTTCCAGAGAACAAGTAGCTGTGAGAGATGGATTTTGACGAAGTTAGGTCCCAGAGACATAAGCCCCCCGAGAAGGATCCACGCAACTTGAACTTGGGTACTTGAGACACGAAGTTCAGACTGGCCACTGGACTTGAGAAGATTGGTAGCCATGGAGTAAACTCGGTTATTGATATCAAGGGAGCCGTACAACGGCCGAGACGGGCTTGCACTTATTGTCGCGGCTAATCCGTAAGCAAATCCGACGCATCTTCTCGGAGAGTTCCGCGCGCCTCCGAGTAGGGATAACTCCCTGCTAAGACTATTCATACAAACAGACAAGCACGGTAAGAGTTGCTGTGGACACGCAAGAACAAACGTTTTCATACAGAACGAAGCTGACACCTGAACGCTGTAACTGGGATGCTGCAAGACCTGTAATAACCCATCTCGGCAAGGTTCTGCGAAATTATTCGCAGCAGACCCGAGCGACTTGATAAGCGCTGCGACTGCACCAAGAGCCGCGATCAAGGTGTGCTTTGTCGGCTCAGGTCTCTCTTTGAGTGTTTGAGGATAATTCTTAAATATATCGTTAACAAGCACTTTAGCCACAGTCGTTTGGCCTGATTCTCCAAGTATCTTACGACCTATTACAACCTGGAGGATCGTATCGACAACTCGACGCGAGATGAGGAGTCTGTACCGATTGTTGACAATGTTCTGATGGCTTAATAAGTCAACAGTTAAGCTCTCCAGTATCCTTAAATAATTCTTCTCGACAAAATTCTCCCCTAATCGTTTTAAAACCCTCCCATAACAAATACCGATGGCCGCTCTAGCTCTGTTGGTAGTAGACAATCGCACGTATTGGGTCGTAAGAGTTTTAAAAATGTCACTTAACGACAAAACAAGATCCTGGGTTTTCTTCCCGGGCGCTGGGCTACCTGGACGCGACGGAATATCTTCGTCTTCTTCCAGCCCCATGCCCGGTTGAACAGATGTCCTTTTACTGGCTTTGGATTTGGACTTCTTGGTTTTGGGTATCGCCGCCAGCGCAGACTCGGAATGGGACTTCACCATAGCCTCGGCCAAACAGCCGGCAGCGGCGTGTCTTACATGTGAAGAATTGGAGTCAATGGTTTTAAAGAGGGTCGACTTCAGATTCTCAAAATCACCCGAATTCTCGAAGTATGATGTATACCTGGTCAACGACTTTAGACAGCGGCACGCTGTTACGACAGTCAGAGAACCCTTGTCACCAGAAGCAGCATTTCGTGCCTGTTTCCAAATATCCCTGGCAACGCTTTCATCTAAGCTTGATCGCACCATGCCGACGATCTTAGTCAAGGAAACAAGCACAGCAGCACGTAGCCCAGCATGGCTCTGGGACGACTTGAGTAGTTTGATGAGGGTGCCACAGGCTAGCGGGTGCAGACCGATAGCGCTATCGCCAGCGGAAGCGTACACATCTCCCAGGCAACTAATGGCGGCGTGTCTCGTTCGAATTTCATTTTCGGTCTTAGATTTCCCGGTAGATATTATAGAGACCAGCTCGTTTATAGTGTCGAAGAGTAGTTTCCTATCACCATTTCCAAGAAAGTAGGCAAGTATTTTGCCCAGATTAATCCGTATTACTCGACTAGGAGAGGGCGTGGAGAGGTTGATTATCTGGAAGACCTCTTTCTTGAGGTAGAACTGCTGGGCAGTGCAATCGTCGTTCGACAAGCTATGGACATGTTTGCTTAAGGAAGAGACGAAATTCAGGAGGAATAAGTCTTGCTGCTCGGCGGGAAGCGACTGAAGCTTCTGAAGGTCGAGTTCTGGGTTGGAGGTGGTGGTCAAGGAAGCGCGGGCAGGCGGCGCGGCTTGAGAGGCGCCGTTAGACTCTCGAGGAGGGGAACTTGGCGCTGACATGGAAAATCATGGATATTTCGTTAAAGGGCATAAGAAAAGGATCGTATTCACGACGATGAATAAATGAGGACTAAACCGTAAATGTCGCGATTAAAAACATATGCTATTGAAATGTGAAGATGAATAAGTTACGGATATCTTTAAAGGCACGTGGAAGGTAGGTTAGGTGATAAGTATACCTCCATCTATGTACCGTGTATTCATGCATTCGAGCCGTACCTGACCTCAAAGGGGGGATTGCATAATGGTATTCGGTAGTAGTAACGAATCTAATAGCCAATCAAAGCCATAGTTTTGATGGAAATACAGCAAGCACTAGTTAGTAACGTTAGATTTTCCACACTGCTATGGCACAAGCTTTGATCGCTTAAGAAACCTAGTGACCTATAAATTCGCTCTAATGGGTTTAGCTTCTCAAGGAATAAGCTTATGAAAGTATTCGAATAACTAGCTACCTAACCATAGTTATCTACCTACACACCTGAGTTGGTTATAACTACTTCAACATATACTCCAACATCTAGGCATATATCTTACCTATAGTTCTATGACCACTTTATTCTGCCATTGCGACATGCTGAGTTGACCCGTCTTATTCGGCCGAAATATACACTAGTCGAATACCTTCCACACCTCCGGGCAACCAACCGAAATGTCCACCTACCTATACTTATTCCCCGGTCGAAGTTTTGCGCCGAGGTCGACCACATCCGCCGTATGCACTCAATGCCGCCGATCATTCGTTTCGAGCTCGATACTCGGTAGCGGCCACAATCGTTGGTCCAAGATCAAACACGAGAAGGGCGCAGCCGATGCGAAGAAGAATGCCCAACGAAGTACTTTCGCCAAGAACTTGACCCTCTGGTCGAAACGTTCGTATCTTACATAACGGTCATTGGTTCCGACCCGAGCGCTGATGGGGTGCAAGATAGTGTATGGGCCAGACCCGAATTTGAATTCGCGGCTAGCCACGGTACTCGCGGCCGCAAAGAAAGGTACTTGGAATATTGACAATGCAGAGGAGACCAACGAAAAAAACATTTTCTGACAAGGCTCATGGTGATAGCCGGCATGCCGAAAGCTAGCATAGATATAGCTATTGCGCGAGGTCAAGGGAAATCATCGTCAGGCGCGGGACTTGAGAGTATAACGCTCGAAGTTATGATGCCGCCCGCCGTAGCCATGGTCATCGAAGTCGAGACAGACAACAAACAACGATCTTTGCAAGATATCAGGAGCATGGTCAAAAAGCACAAGGGTACGATAACGCCGACCACATTCTTATTTAGCAGACTTGGCCGCGCCGTTCTGAAAGGAGACAAAAAGCACGATTTCGATGAAGTCTTGATGCAGGCACTCGAAGCCGGCGCCGAGGACGTCGAAGAGGACGAGAGCGGCGATGTAATCCTTTGGACGCAACCGAGCAATACGCATCAAGCGGCACAGACTTTGAGTCAAGCGTTATCTACGGAAATCCTAAGCTCGGAGATCATATGGTCGCCAACGGGGGACAAGATTAAGCTCGACGATGCGGAAGCAGCAACGAATATAGGTGCTTTCTTAACGGCATTGCAAGAAAACCCAGACGTGCAAGGAGTCTAGTAAGCATAATTCTACTACTAACCATCCATTGCGTAAATTGGTATTAACCTAGGAATGTATAGCGCAAATGCCGAACGAGGAGATATATCTGAGCATATCTGGAGGGCGATAGAAGACAACCTCGACGCGTAAATTTGTAATATTTGTACAATGCGTAGATATGTAATATAGATATGTAATATGTAGACTGCTATACATACTACATCGTGCGACGGCCCTCATTTGATTCCTATCCTTATGGTGAGCGGAGAGACCGGCTTTGTCGCCTAGTTGCTCGAGTCAGGTCCAAAGTCCAAAACATGCAATGGTCATATGACCATGTTCCAATTCCATTTTGCCCTTCCATCCTCCCAAACGCCGTCGAAGCCAATGAATGCATCCATACAACCGACACCCCGTTATGTCAAAACGGAGTCTTTCCTATCGTAATAGTTGATAATCAACGCGGCTACTCCTGGTCCTCGTTGGAAGGCTGCGGCTGTCGCGCCTCATTCTCAAGTCTCCTGTCCCGGATATATAACCGTCGCGCGCGCAATCGCTGTAGCTCAGCGTGGATCTCGTCTCTGTCCATAGGCACCTTATTCGCCTGCTCAGGCTTGGGCCAGAAATCAGGTACTGCGAAGCGCTCGTCGAGGTTCGTGCCGAAGTAATACATGATGCCAATTGGGAACATGACATACATACCGAACTATTATGGTCTATTAGATATCTGTGCGACCCGTTGAGGATGTAGCTCGTGGAGTTGAAGAGAAAAAAAAAGGAAGCATGACGAGAGGAGGGGTAGCCGTCTACCAACCTTGAAAACTTCTAGGTTTAAGCCGCCCATTGCGGATACGGATAGCTTCAGTTGAGTCGTTGAGTCTGGGTGAAATGCTTTGATCACTTATCAACGACGTATAGACATGAAGTCTAGAAGAACAACATGTAGAAAGGATCTTTATATCATAGGCGGCTCTAGTATGAAATGGTGTCACAGTTGGGAAGCTTCCAATTAAAGCTTTCGAATTTCGATATACTAACTACCTAAAAGCGCCTTTGCTCTGATTGGGCCGGGTCAAGCCCGCACTAAAATCAGATAGCTGCATCGGGATATTCGTTTTTCCTTGGCTGCGTATTTGACATACATCCTAGGAGGTACTTTGTAATGAAACCTTGTTCAACTTGGGTACTAACCTACCTACTTAGTGTACTATACATTCTACAGTAACCTACGGTTAGGTAGATAGGTACCTAGTAACCCCTGAAACTTCCACCACCGAAGTTGTAAAAAAGACGCCATGCTATGAGGTAGGTACGGAGAAGAGATGCCTTCAGTAACACGATGTCAACATATCAAGACCACGGCCGAGATACACATAATGGTAACAAAAATAGGGGCTTATACCCCAAGCGAGGCCCTTTCGCACTTTCCAACCTAGGTTATCGTAAATCAACTAGGTTAGTTAGTTACTAGAAAACATTCAGGGGTAAACACAAAAAAACATGTCATCGTGAACACTAAATTGTATTTTGAGTTTCTCATTACCGCATAGGTTGGCCGCAGCTTTTGGTAACCCTCCAAATCGCTAGCCCTCGCCTACCAATCACCCTTTGTAGCGTAGGCCAGAATCCGTCTTCCCCCCAGTCTAAATCGTCCAAGTTTAAATGCGTGTAATTCCGCCAAACCTCCCTAAACCGTAGTCCATCTAATCCCTTGTTATCTAAATACGGATCTAACCACGTTGATGAGAGCGGCGCGATCAGGTATGTGCCGTTCGGTTCCTTGCGATATTCAAGGCTCCTCCGATCGGCTGGAGTGTCGCACGTCGCTATCTGTGCCAACTCCTCAAATAATAGGTCTCCTTCCATCCCCGCTACGTCCCTAGTCTTCAAAACTTCATTCTTACCATTTAGAAGCCAAATCGGTGGCATATAAGTTTTCCACCATATCGCTTGCGTCGCATCAGGTTGTTTGCTGAGGAATACTTGGGCTGGTACGATACCGCCTTGATGGTATAGTCCCATCAGAAGGCCAAGAACCATATTAAAGCCGATCCATGCAGCGATCCAAATCCTCAGATACTTCGACTTCTTCGGGAGTTGTAGGGACGAGAGTAGGAGAGGTACCGAGGGAAGCAGGAATCGTGCTTCCTGGTGTTGAAAGATGGACAAAATGACTACTCCCGATATCGCTGAGAAGAGTCTGAGCGATAGCTGTGGGTTTGTGAACAAGAGGATCACAGCCGGCCCTATAAGCAGCGGTAGATTGATTAAAATATGCTGGTACCAGGGGTGCAACCCGTGCTCTGCTAAATTTGAGGGCGAGAGGTTATACTGAAGGTTGTTTAACGGCGTGATGACGGGATTACGGCAAAGATCTAACCATGAAATAGAGTGCGGGGTATAAAAAGCCGTATCGAGAGTAATGGCAATTAAAGCTGTAAAGAGCCCTGACGCTGCCACAACGACGAGGGACAAAGGTCTTTAGAAAGTTAGGTAGTGTTCGCCTAGTTCGACGTCTAGGGGGATAAGTGAAGTTTAGGGGCAAAGGGAGACTTACCTTTTTATAAAATGGGGTATCAGTCGAAGTCCAGGAATAATCAAGAACGCAGGAAAAGTTATCCTGTTAAAAACACCAAAGACGGATACAATTCCAAGTACCGTTGACGCCGCCAGGGCGGAAGATTGCGCCTACATACGGATCAGCCTATAAGTCCATATACAGCTAAGACTTTAGCAGCATAACTTACTGAAGCCTCAAGAATTCGTTCAACGAGCACAAGACACCACGCAACAACAAGTGTCTCGATCGAGTTAGAGAAGGTATGAGTTTGAAAAGTCCAAGTTACGTAACTTGACGAGACTAGCAACATGGCGATTTTACGTTGTCGCGAAGACTGAACAAGCTCATGAATAGCCCAGTCCTCCAGGACAAAGCTGAGTACGAACATTAGCACCCGTAGCGTCCAGAATACCGCGATCGGTGGGATTTCGCCGTCGTTCCCGTTTCCAGACCAAAGCCACTTAAGTAGAAGCATCGGCAATCCATAAACCGGCCATAGCGGGAAGACGCTACGGATAGGGTGATCGCTCGTAAATTCCCATGTTAACCGGACAGGGTAGCTGAAGATTTGGCCTAGGAAGAACACAAGTCGGTTAGTCTATATGATTCTTGCCAGCACGGCCAGCTTTCGGGGTCATGGCGAGACGTATATGCGCTTACCTGCTATAACTTCAGGACCTTGGAAATTTTCATCTGGGTGTAAATAGCTGGGTTGGAGTGCGAACAATAGTCGTACCAGAACCAGTAAGAGATAGGTACGCCTCCACATGTTGCTACCCGGAGGCGCGCATTTACAAAGTTGTGTGGGGATATAGCTTTTGACGAAAAGAAGGTTGTAAGTCGTTGTCGTCTGCGATATTGTAGTAGCTGTCGCGTCGTGCCAAACTATCGAATAACTTATGTCGCTCGCCGCCGTCGCCGTCGCCGTCGCTGTCGCGTAGTCGCAGTGATCGTGTATATTAGCGCGATTATTCTTTTTCTATCGTAAAGTATAGGGTCGATTATGATTTCGCATGGCAGGTGGCAAGTAGGCAAGGTATTATTATGTATAACAAGAATAGACAATGTCTTATGAGTTGTAGAAAGCGACAAAGGGTAAAAAGAGTGTGAGCTAAATTTATCCGCTATTATCAATAGAAGAAAGAGAAAAAAAAAAAAAAAAAATCAAAGGAGAGGTAAGAAGTAGAAAAATAAAATAAAAATAAAAATAAAACCGTGTAAATTGAAAATAAGGCAAAGGCCGAATATAGCAACAACAATAAATTGCAAGCTTCTCGCGATAGGTAGCCCGTATGTACTTTGGTAGGGATGGAAAGGTAAGGTAAGATGACACGGGTCACGAAACAAGATTACAGCACGGCATGCTGACATGTTACTACTTCCCGGCATTTTGGGCCAAATTTTTGGTTAATTTTGATCATTTTGGGTAATCCGTATGCAACCTCGTTCGATCGTTTAGCTCTGATAAGCCGGAAAGGATGGAAGATGCCCACCAAAGATACATTCCGTATCTCAGTACGGATCCGTACAAATCTATCTCTTATTTGCGTATTTTGCGTATCCTGCGTATCCTGCGTATCCTACGTATTCTATAATATTCTACGTCCAAACTCGCATAACCTCACAGAACTTCCCACAGGAAACTTACCGTAATTGGTTAGGCATGTATCGTTTGGAAATAGACTAGAATGGCGTGCATGGATCTATTGCGAAAGAAGGGATTACGTACTATCAAATCTAAAGGTTATTAACTGGGTCTGTCAACTCCCATGTACACACGTATGTACCATATGATGTACTTCAATTCCATATAGGTACCTACTAAGGTACCTACCTAGGTACGTATCCTTGCCCGAGTAGTATATATTTAATTAATTTTCCCAGGGGAACAATGCGTTATGCATATTCCTTAGTATGCATAGTATTAATATTGACTGATATGTGGTGTGATATTCGAAGTGTTCATCTATAGGTATGTGCATGCTCCTATCTACCCTACTGTATTATGAGGAAAATGTGATGCGTCGTGTAAATACTACAGAAGTAACCTCGTTCAACTTAACGTCGAACCACGAAGGATCTACCTCTATCCTTCGACGATCTATACTCTATTATGCGGAGCCGAGCCAATATAAAATGCCGCCAAGTGCCACATTAATAACAAGATGCTGCCCCAAACTCCATGCCATGCTGTATAAATACTTCGGGGAGAAAACAGTCCATATGAACAAATGCGTCCTCAAGGTCGTGCAGGCTATCATCACAAATCCAAGAGCGACCGTCACAAACAACGTGAAAATGGCAATATGTTGTCGATATATGCCATCTTTGCCCTGTTTCGTTGATTCCTTGCTTTGAAGGAGAAGTAAATTCGAAGCTGATGTCCACCATACTGGAGCGGCCCAGTTGCTAAGGAACGTTAAGACTCCTATCGTAAATATGTTGAACCCACTAACGCCATTATACGCATTCGACAAGTCCACGCCAGAGATCGCGTTAGAACCTCCCATTGCGAAAAAGGAGGCAAACTGGAGCAGTAATGACGATATCGTGATCTCTGCCGCCCCCAAACGGAGCCCGTTTAGGTACTGGTAAATGACTCGAAATAGTAAAAAGAGGGGTATGTTAGTTACCCGCGATTGTGTTAATGCGAAAAGTGTATATAAGTGATGTAAGGTTCGCATCGCTATATGGAAGTTAGCTGATATTGTTCCTTGTCTAAATATAAAGGAAACCTACCACCCCCTTTAGACTGCTTAGTCCCTTGCGTAAGGAGACTGTAGATGGAACATGTCAAAGTAAGCCCAAGTCCAAGAAATATCGCCCGTGCTCGGTTCACAAGGGTCGGTCCGTCAAAGAGATCCACTAGCGTCTTTGCGAATCCAATAATTAGCTCAGGGGCATCTTCGTTAGTAAAAGCGAGCTTGAAAGATATTGCTGATGTTGCAAGTCCAACAACTATGGAGGCTGTAATAGCAGTCGGTATTCCCTGAAGCTCGTTGAACAGTTCCAAAGAGACCATTGCATATGTTGTAAGGGCAAGAGACCAGAGTAATTGCGGATTTGATGCCACAAAGCTAGTCACGATATCAGGCTCGCCAGCAAATTTCTGGCCAGTCTGGTTCCACCCGCGGGTTAACCGCATAGCACCAAGCGCAATGAGACCTATAGCGAAAGATTTGTATGTCGTTCTTGGATTCCTACTTCGCTATCAGTCTAGTAATAAAAAATATTAGTCTACTACAGATGTTACTTACGGTTTAATGGCTAGATAGAGTAGCCACGCTGATGTGGCCCAGTACCAGAAGTGCTGCTCTTCCTCAACATAGCTGCTAGCAAACATCATTATACCATACAATATTGTGATGAGCAAAAATGGTGCTAGATTAGAAGTCGTTACGGACGGTGAAGTTATAACGACGTATGCAGCCGCGACGGAGGCGACTATTACCATTACTTCGCCATAGACAAGCATTGACATGTCATAATTGCTAGCCATGCCGCTCATTAGAGTCTGCGCCTTTGATAACCACTAGGACCTATGTTAATATGTTATGTCTGGCTACAGAATAATTAATTGTCCAAATCACGCACCTTTGATACGTCCATTATTTGTTTCTCGTCTGGAGCTCCCTCGCTTGATGTGGTTTCGGTTGCTTTACTAATTTGCTGCCATTCACAGGCCAGCTCTTCGGCTCCGGAGCCGGGATCGTTACAATCAAGGCTGGGTTTTGTACCAACTGATGACGAGCCGCTAAAGCTTGCAGTGATAATATCCAGAATTTGCCTTGCATTGCGGACTAATATCTGGAGCCTGTCGCGTTCTTAAATAAGTTAGCATGGTGTATACCAGTTATAAAGAGGGAGACTTGCTCTCTGGCCAGAAAGGTAGAAAGTCCATCATAAACGAGCCCAGATTGTTTTTAGGTACCGGGAAGCCGAGCAAAGCGGCAAGAGTAGGAGCAAGATCGGACTGCTCTACGACATTGTAATACTGGAAATCCTCGACAAAATCTGCCGGTACTTTAACGGGTTTTGCGATGGACTTGAGTTTAGGCGATACAAATACAAGAGCGGGTGAGGTTTCTCCAGAAGAGGATGCCCCGTGGTTACCAGCATCATTCATACCGTGGTCACCGCAGACAACGAGGAGAGTGGAATGAAGATGCGGCTGCGTTTCCATTGCCTCGTATATAAGGCGGATAATTCCGTCCATCTCTTGTTGTTTCGGAACCATATTTGGACCTCGCGGGCCGGTCTTGTGGCCAATGTGGTCGAGGCCGAGGTAATGGAGAACCATTGTATTCCAATCGTCGTTACGAAGCTCACCGGGGATATGTCTCGTCACATTGTTGTCAACTTCTGTAAAGTCAGAGACAAAAAAGCTCGAAGTACCGTCCGCTCGATCGAACATGCCAGGGAATAATTTTAGCCACGTATCATCACCGTACATAACTAGCTTTCCCGAATTTTTTGCCTTCATCTGAGCAAGCCAGGTATCCTGGACGGCAAGTGTCGAAGACGTGTCGGCTTCGTCGAAACTCAAGATAGCATCGAGGAAGGAAGGTGTAGAACCAGTAGTAATTGCTTTAATACGAGGCATCGTGATGGTCGGCGACGTAGCATGAGCGGTGTAAGGAATAGCAACTCCATCTTGAATAAGCCTATGTGCTTGTTTTAGCGAGATGAACAACGCAAACTATACCTCGACTTCGCTAACCGTTGCGTAAACTCGAAACCGGACCCGTCTGAATATACGAAATCGCTGCACTAACTAGTTAGATAAGCGCATAGTGGCATAGTGACAAGTCATAGTCGCGCCCAGTAAACGAACCTGCGCAAAGCATCGACGACCATGAATATCAGACGATTAAATGGTGCTTCTGGTGGCGCGCCATATTCGAGGGGTTGGTACTCGGCCAGTCCAGGTAAGAAGGGCTTATAGGGAAAAAAGCCAACGGCAAAGAGGAGAATTGCGACAGGTATTAGAAGATTAGCTGCGACGAGAAGTACGGTCGAGACAGGGAAACCATTATGGCGGTACATGTCCAGTTGTAGTGCATATATCGATTTAACCGGCCGGTTATACCTATATTCGTGAAAGTAGGCTAAAGGTCGATTTCATCTATGCTCCATTGTCTATCGTGAATTGAAAGTTTCGATTAGAATGGCGAGTATAAAGGCGAGTAGAACAAGTTGGTTTTGCGATGCTGAAAGCTGAAATTAGGTGCAGAGCTGAGAGATCCACACTTAACGTTGCACTACCTAATAAGTAATGTATTCCATGTGCAACCTAGCGCAAAGGGACAAGTATATCTTCTCGCCTTACAATAATAAGGTTAGGTACTGTGGGGCGCTCTACCTACCTATGCTCCTATTGAAATATTCTTTGCAGCTAGGGCCAGGTACCTAAGTAGCTGCTGAAGTACGTACCGCAAGGTCCACTTACCCCACAACCTGATCGCATTGTTCGTGCATATGTCGAGATCCACACTTCTTGTCCATTTCATCCCACTTCTGGAGCTTTCCAAGACAAAAGCCCATTGCTTCAAGCTTGAATAAATTGTCCTTATCAAATCGATCATAAACCACCGAGAGCTCAACCCATCTCCTAATGTCCTAAACTATCCAAAAGCCGAGTGCCATCATGGCCATCAACGATCCGCCCGATAACCTATTTATCCGGTTCAAGAATCACATCGACAACAATATCTATCGAGGCTTTCAGACCATTTTCGCATTACCGGCATATATGGGGAACTGCGAACGAGGAATGGACAACAATCCACCCAATAATCGTGATATTGTTCCTCGAGAAGGAAAACCGGTGAACCCTCCACCAAATCCAAGCACACCAGACTCTACCGATACAAAAGACGCCGAAGTAAGAGACGTCTACCAGTGGGCCATTTCATCTCCGTATTCTCCTCTAAATCTTCAATCCTTACGGCAACCCCGTCCTGCCGATGCGCCTCGGGAGTACCCCGATTGCTTTACTTTCCGAGATGCGTTCGAGGATCTCTTAGCCGTGAATTCCGGAAAACCCCTCTCTGACTTGCGCAGGCTTTTATTTGCTAAACACTTTGAGCATGTGCGCTACTTTCCCTGGGGTATGTCCGTGGAAAACTGGGTTGCCGGCCTCGGCCTTCGCGGCCTTTGGAATGCATATTTTCCCCTCTCCGCAGCAGCCAAGCGTGATTTGTCCTACGGTATAATTTCGCCCTGGAGGAGTCTACAAATAGGAGAGATGACATTCCATCAATCTCCAGTATCGACATGGCCTAGTTTCGCCTTCCCCCCTTGGGAACATCCTTGGGGACATCATCATTCTAGGCGATATAACGACTTTAACGGATATGAAGGAAACTCGACCGAGCGTGAAGGTAGCACAGCGTATTCTCAAGAGGCAGATACGGAATACGATTTATACGAAGCTACTCACCCCGAACCTACTACGGATAGTAAAATAGTAGAAGCAAATACCCCACAAGTATTTGATAATCAGACGGGGTCACAGCAAGTCACTAATTCGCAAAATTCTGATAACGGGACTGTGACCGAAACGACCGAAACAGCTGACGGAGGTAAGATCGTGAAAACAACAAAACAGCGGAGCTCGAATTTTGGGAACAAAGTCACAACCGTTACGGAACGTTTTGATGCTTCTGGCGAGTTAGTCTCAACAAGCCGACAAAGCAGTTGGTCATGGTCCTATCAGTCCCCAGGGTCATCAGAATCTTACGACGACGAGGAAGTAGACTCGGACGAGACTACAACATGGCCCCACGAGAAGGATGGGGGATCGTCCAGAAAGGATCACAAGTCTAGTGGTTGGTTTTGGAAATAGGTTTTACTTTGAATACGCCTGCTTTCATGTTACTTATGTCGAGATGCTGTTAGCACTGTCTTTAGTTTTTGATGATACGCCCTTATTGTAACTATAGGTACCCATACAACTTTCTCAAGCACTTTAGCATGAAAACTGCGCATAGAATTATGTAGGCTGTAAAAATGATCGACGACTTTTTTTTATCTAAGAAAAATCGTACCATGCACTTTTAGTCGTTGCTTAAGAATCGCATTTCTCTTTATCATCAAATAATTAGATAAATAGGTACCTTGTAAACAAATATAATACTGCAATTATATAGTAAACCTCGATACACTTTATTGACGTCCCTGTGCCTTCTTTTTCCTCGTCATCCGTTTCCTCGCAATGATCTTTTGTTGTAAGGCTTCCTTTGCCGAGACCTCCTCACTCGCCTTAGCTCCAGAGCCATCGTCGGCGGCTTCACCATTCTTCTGCCCTCGCCATTTCCCATTTGATACGGAAAAGTCTTTTCCCTTGAGTTGATTCCTCGAATCTTTTCCGTTTGCATTAGAATCTTGACTGCTTCGGAACGTCCGTTGTCTTTCTTGGTTGTCCTTTCTTCTCGCTACAACTTGCGCATTCTCAATAGCAAATTCGACGATCAGTCGCTGTGTCTTCCCGGTTGGGCTCTTCAGCGCATGTCCGTTTAACCACCGTAAGCCCATAAGCGCCCATCGATGCGAGGAGTATTCGATGAAACCATAGCCTCGGCTTTTGCTGGCACCATCCACTTCGGGGACTTTAGATCCCTCCTTGTTCTCGAATACTATCTTCGCCTGCTTGACTATACCTTTGCCTTTCTCTTTACGCCGGCGTTCAGCCTCCTTATCTTCTTCGCCACCTCGGGCGTTCTCCTCTTTCGAAAGCGGTTCTCTTCGCCCTTCCTTAACATCCTTAGCGAAACCAACAACGGCTTCTCGAGCTAGAGCCTTGAGCTTCTTTGAATCCAAATCGCGGGGTATATTACGGATTGCCAATCGAGTGAGACTTAAATGTAGGCTTGGATTGTTTTGAATAAGCTTTTTCCTCTGGGCAGAGCTCTCATCACGAATCTTGACCTCTGAAGGAGCAAGCATCGCATATAGCGGCGAGTCCTTCATGATAGCACCTTCGGATAGCAAATATAGTCGGCGTTTGTCTTTTTCCTTGCCAAGTCGAGCAGCAACACCCTTCTCTGCGAGATGGCTCGCTTCGTCTTTGCTTACGGCCTGTGATACTTGGAGTATACGACCGTCCATGGTATACTTGCCTTGTTCATCGGCTAGTTCGTTTTGCAGAATTGACTTCTTATTCGGTATCGCGGATTGCTGGGCGCGAGGAGCGCCCCTGAGGCATGCTTTTGAATCGGTTTCGCTAACAAAGCATACAAAACCCGTACCGGCTGGCCGATCGGTTGCTCGATCCATTACGATACGAGCATACCTTACGCGCCCGAATTGTTCGAAGTGAGATTTCAATTCCGCATCTGTGGCTGTAAAGGGTAAGTTGCGAATGAAAAGTGTTGTCTTATTATCCGTCACGAAGGGCTTCTTGGGCGCGGATTCCTTTCCTAAAGCAGCACCACCTTCGTCGTCGCTGGCGTCTTCTGATTTGTCGTCATCCGGATTGGCGTCGCTGTCTTCATCCTCGAGATTTTCCATATGGTTTTTCATAAAGTTTTTGATATCCTCATCCTCATCGTCGTCTTCTTCATCTTCTTTCTCACTTTGGTCTTTGTCTGACTTAGCGTCGTCGTCCTCCAATGCTTCATCCGATTTCTTAGGCTTGGACTTTTTGTCCTTACCATCATCCTCAACATCATGCTGCTTCTGCTGTTCCCATGTTTGCTTATCGACAGCCCAGTCAACAGCCAGAGTTCTGCCGTCTATAGTTTTCCCATTAATCGCTTCCATAGCCTTTTCTGCGTTCTTCTTTCCACGCATGGTAATAAACCCAAAACCAGAAAGTTTTCCTTTTGCATTTGGAAGGTCTGCATACTTTACCTTTCCAAACCCTTGGAATAGTGCTGCTAGCTGGTCTGACTTCTTAATGCTCCAGGGTAAGTTTCGTACGATTAACTTCGGCGCTTTACGGGCTTCGGCGAGTGTTGCTTGCCTTTCAGCCTTTTTAGCAGCGGCACCTACCGCCTCGGTACCTGGTTGACGATGCCTAGGTTCTGCAATCTCCAATACTAGTGGACGACCATCTAGCTTCTGTTTGTCGAGCTTTTCTTTTGCCTCCTTAGCGTCGTCAGCGTCGGTGAAAGTAACAAACCCATAACCGCGAGAGGTCTTGGTTTGGGGATCAAGAATGACGGTGGCATGCTTGACGGGATAGTGTTGAGAGAAGAATTCGGTCAGAGTCTCGGCGGTGGCAGTAGATGGGAGTGATCGCACAAACAGAGATCGACTCTGCTCAACTCGAGCTCTCTTGGTTGGCGGCTCGACAGTGGATTCGACATCTTTCGGGGGCGCATTGGAGTTGGAATCTGTGCCAGACACCCTGGGCCTCTTCAGGTCGCTACTGCTACCCATCTTCACTTTCACGTAGAAGTTCTATCACAATTGGTGCTTGAAAAGTGATGGTGGCGCATACAAATGTAGCTGGAAGCGAATGAAAATTATCGCCAGGAAAGAGGAAAAAAGTTCGATAAGGAAAATTATCGATAACGATAATATTACTAACCTAGCAGCCTAACCTTAGATAGGTCTAAGAGGTGTATCTGTACTGTGTGCTGTAATAGGACGTGGGGTAGAAAACGAAAAGGCTTATTAACCTAGCAGTTGTCATAGCAGCAGCCGTTTCGGCTTATTGATTTACTGGCCAACATGGGAAATAAAAAACATTAACCTTGATTGGTCTTATCCTGTAAATCAGGTAACCTAGACAGTGATCGAGAAAGTAATTATTTACTCACCTCTTTCTAAACACCGATTTTTGTATTAAAAAAAATCCTTTTTTTTCTTTTTTGTCTCATATTGCTTCACCGTCCACGGCTTAGGTTCCGAGGAGTCAATAAAAACAGTTAAATTTATACATGTAACTGAATTATTCTATTCAATATGCCAGTTCGAGGGGCATCCTCGAGGTCAAAGACCTCCCGAGTATCGTCGTCGAGTGCCAATATTCCCGAAGAGACGCCCGATAGTCAATTACGAACCCAAATATGTACGATATTTCGCGACGCGCAAAAGACGACCGCCACGCATAGAAAATTGGTTGTCAATCTGCGAAAAATCCACGAGGCTTGCTGTTACGAGCCAACACGTCCTAACAAGACTTCTGACACTGACACTGAGTTCAACGAAACCGACTTCAATACCGAATTTACGCGATGCGTCCTCAGAGCTATGCCCGTAAAAAAGAGCGAAGGTGTCGGCGAGAAGATTATTCGCTTTGTCGGCTTATTTTTGCGCCACGCCAATGATAAAGATAACGAGCTGCTAGGAGAAGAAGATGTCAATGCTAGTACCATGCTCGAGACCCCAAGTACTCGACTCACTACTCAGGTTATGGAGACAATTCTGCCCTTGCTTACCTCGAAGGACAAATTCGTTAGATACAGATCAACCCAGCTGATCTCCCATGTTATCAACTCTTTAGATGCTATCGATGATGACTTGTTCCAAAAGTTGCGGCAGGGCCTTCTAAAGAGAATTCGTGATAAGGAGGCCATGGTTCGCTCACAAGCTGTGCTCGGCCTCGGTAGGTTGGCTGGAAATGAGGTTGAAGGAATGGTCAATTCGGATGATAGCGATGACGCTGAAACTGGGTTGCTTGACAAGCTCCTCGAAGTTTTACAGCATGATCCTAGCGCCGAGGTGAGGCGCTCGCTCCTCGTTAACCTACCTATTCTACCAAATACTCTCCCATTTCTCCTAGAAAGGGCAAGGGACCAGGACCCCGCTACTCGTCGCGCAGTTTACTCTAGGTTATTACCCGCGCTTGGCGACTTCAGGTATCTCTCCCTCTCAATGCGAGAAAAATTACTTCGCTGGGGCTTGCGGGATAGAGATGAGAATGTTCGGAAGGCTGCTGGGAGATTATTCCGCGAACGTTGGATCGAGGATTGCGCAGGCACCAACCAGCCTGAAGATGGCGAGCAGCCAGCGACAGCCCCTCCTACCATGGACGGCCTTCTTGAATTGCTCGAGCGTATAGATGTCGTCAATTCCGGCGTCGAAAATGGCGTTGCACTGGAGGCCATGAAAGGTTTCTGGGAAGGAAGGCCTGATTATCGAGAAGCAATGGAATTTGACGATAAATTCTGGAAAACTCTGAGCCCAGAATCAATTTTTATAGTGCGAACTTTCAACGACTTTTGCCGGACAGAAGGAAACGGAAAATATGAATACCTAGTTGAGGAGAAACTGCCCGAAGTTATCAAATTCGTCTTCCTCCTTAAACGTGAGGTAGAGGTACTCGATGCTATGAAGAAGGCCAACAGCCAGGAGAGTGGAGACGAAGATGAAGGTGATGGGAAAGATGGTATGGTTGATCAGGAGTTCATCGTGGAGCAGCTGTTGCACATTATCTTGACCCTGGACTACTCGGATGAAGTTGGCCGACGTGAGATGTTTACCCTCCTGCGGCAAACCCTGTCTAGACCAGAATTACCAGAGCAGATTACCAAGCTGACTGTTGAGGTACTCCGAGACATATGTGCGCCTGATACAGCTGGCGAGAAGGAGTTCTGTAGTGTCGTCCTCGAAGCCGTTGCAGACGTCCACGATACTATCGTTGACGAATCTGTGGTGGGAGATGGCGAGGAGAGCTTCCACTCGGCTAGGTCCGAAGTTAGTGGCGACAGTACCCCTACTAAGAAAGGGAAGCACGGCGCCAACGCAGGTCTTAGCGACGAGGAAATACGGCAGAAGAATATTAAGGAAATCATGATCAATATGCAATGCTTACACATTGTGCAGTGCATGCTTTCTAATGTACAAGGAACCCTACAAGAAAACGATCACCTCATATCGATGCTGAACAATCTAGTTGTTCCGGCTGTTCGTAGTCACGAAGCCCCGGTCCGTGAACGTGGATTAGTCTGTCTGGGCCTCTGCTCACTCCTCGACCGACCGCTCGCCGAAGAGAACCTAACTCTTTTCATGCATTTCTTCAGCAAAGGCCACCCGGCGCTTCAGATTACCGCGCTGCAGATTCTAACTGATATTCTCAATGTCCACGGAGCACAGCTTCTGACGGCGAACCCTGCATTATTGAAAGTGTATATTCGGGCTCTCCGATCTGGCTATAAGAACCCGGAGGTCCAAGGTGCGGCTACTCTTGCAGTCTCTAAGTTATTGCTTGGCCGCGTGGTAACGGATCACGATGCGTCGTCAGAGTTACTAAAGACACTGATAGTAGCTTACTTTGATCCTTCAACCGCAGAAAATCAAAGTGTCAGACAAGCTCTCAACTATTTCCTTCCAGTCTTTTGTTACTCGCGAGCCGAGAACCAGGAGCTCATGGGGTCTGTGGCTCTAGATGCACTACATGCTCTATATAACGTTAGAGAAGGCCTTGAGGACGATGATGATATTGATGTTAATGCCGACATGGCTAGCCTTAGCACCATAGGTGCTTGTCTAGTCGACTGGACGGACCCCCGAAAGTGTTACACCCCTGGTATTCCCATGGATGCAGACAAGAAGAACGTAAATGGAGACGTCCATCTAGATTTAGCGAGAGAAATCCTCGATAAGCTGGATAGTAATCTGAGCAGTAAGTCTCTGTTACCGTGTTATTGTATTGCGCGTACTAACGATGTTACAGAAGAAGAGAAGAAGGTTATCGCATCTCTGTTAGGAAAGCTATACATTTCCCCTTCCTCTTCGGAGGACAAAATCCGTGCTTTGTACGATGATATTTCGGCAGCAGTCGAGGAGAACCTTGTTTCAGATGCTACAAGCAAGAATGCTTTATACAAGATCCACGTGAGCCTAGGTAAGATCGTGAACCAACTCAACGATCAAGACAAGATGTCAAGGCGGAGCGTCAGTAGGAGCGTCAGTAGGAGCGTATCTCTTGCGCCAAGTGATAGGAGCGATAAGACTATCACAGAAGATACCGTCATCAGGGCGCCAAAGATTGAGGAGGAAGATGAACATGAAGTTGAAGAGGAGGCTGATGTTTCTGGGACGGTTGCTCGGAGCGAAGCTGATTCTCTCGTGGAAGAACTCTTGACGGATGGGGAGACATGATGGTAATGGCTTGGATAAATACCCAGGTGTTAATGTCTCGGCTCAATGCATGAACGAATGAATACGATGCTTTAATTGAAACAACTTGCGACGCGTAGACCCGAATCCGCTGTGCTGTATAGCGCCACAGCCCCAGTGATTTTGATTAAAGTCATGAATGCTTTACGAGGTAATTGGGAGAGGACATGGCGTCCTTATACCAATGGATTCTCTCAACCCAGGTAATGACACGAGAAGAAACGCGAGAAGTTAGGGGTGGGATTTTAGAATTACCCCGAGGATAGAAATAAACAACGAATCAAGTCGAAAGCACTCAAAACAAAGGGATGAGAGGGATGATATATACTTAGGTGAGCTTTAAGCCGCCAACCTCTTTAGGAAATAGTGATAACGTTCTAGACATTGATATATTTGAAGCCATTTCACTAAGTCTCATATCAATAGTAGGGCATGTGGCGTAAACTACATCATTTATTACTTGACTTGGTGACACGCCCTGGTAAAAATGCATGGTTATTCGAAACTTGTGAATATTTCGTAACGCGGGTAATAAACGTATACTCTATTAACACAAGGTCAAGTAGAGCATCTACAAACACACTAGTCGCAAGTTCTGCATAGTAACTTACGGTAACCACTGATTAGCAACCCAGCAGGTGACGCCTGTCTTCCTGTTAATATACGACTATTTGTCGAACTCTTACTGCATCAGCATATTCAACTATAGCAATGTCGCCAGATATCAGAGCCCCGAATATCCGATGCCGATGTCCACCATCCAACGGACCCGTCGGCCCCCCTTTCTAGTTCCCCAGGCCATTCACTATTTATGGCTGTTATACATTCTCGCGCAATAAAAGGCCTGTTCTCGGGTATCATGAATTCACCGTACCGCCTACCATTATACGCTGACTTATCACCTAGACTGAGATTGAGAGACTGAGAGGGAATGTGATTCACGAGTAAAATTTGGCAACCTGCTCAAGCAGAGCCATATCGACGCCTCGTCGCGAGGTTTTGGACGAATCTGATGTCGTAATAGTGATATTTCCGATATCGCACCAGTGGTTAACGGGCTATAAAAATGTGAGTAGAGGTACCAAGTGAAAGAAGGATAACGAAGGGACTAACCAAGCAGCTGAGATATTTGCACCAACTGCAATTGTTCTGGTTGGAGTAGAAGTTGTTGAGCAATACGATGAAGACGACGATGACGAGGACGAGAAATCCAGCACGAACAAGCCACCATACCCACCATAGAGGCTTTCGGCCCTTGAAGAAGCCCACGGGGTTTCTATAGAACGAAGGGAAGGCAACGCTGGTGATGCCACCGCCTACTGTTGAGTATGAGGGCCCTCCAAAGTGATCCTCGCCGATCTTACGGCGGAGAGCATTGGGCGAATGGAGAACGCTAACTCCTAGACATAAACCGACTATGAACCCGCCGATATGAGAAAAGTTGTCCAGACCGGGGAGGAGACCGAGGGCGAAGGATATAAGGATTTCAATAATGATAAAGACTAGTTCCCTACCGGGGTTACGCCTCTCGCTCCACGAGTAGAGTAGGTCGAGCAAAGTCAGGGCAATAACTCCGAACAAAGACCCAGAGGCCCCCGTAGAAGAGATACCCGGAGCAGCATAATTACCTCCCATAACAAAGCCAAATATGCCAGCACTCATGTAAACGATGAAAAACCGGGTAGAGCCAATGGCCCTCTCAATCTCCTTGCCCATGGTGAGTTGCAATAGTAGATTGAAACCTATATGGATTATACCGGCGTGCATAAAGATGGGGATGATGAAGCGGAACCATTGGTTGGGTGCCGGATCCTGGTCCAGACCTTTGACGGGGTCCCACTCAGGGTTAGGAACGCCGTCAAACCCGCAGAGCTCCGAAAGGGAACATTTGTTGGAGTCGTTGTTAGGGTCGTTCGAGGTAGTGTTGGGGCAAGGCCACCCGAATCCCTTCTCCGTAACACCAGGTGGTGGGCTGTAGTTTTGTACGCCATTGACGTTCTTCATGCATGGAACGAATCTGGAACCCATATTGATAAGAACCTGTTGCGAGGGGCCTATCATGGGGTTAAAAGAAGGCTGGATCTGAATTGGGCTGCCTGTGAGTTGGGCGGCCTTAACAAGTTCGGCAATGAATACGGCGATCTGAATGACCGAGAATAGATAAACGAAAATAGGTATCCTCCTCTTCTCCGAACCAAGCATACCTAGTTCGCCGAAACGGATGCGACCGCGCTTAGGGACACCCCTGCGGCCGCCCTCTTGATCAGAAGCATCGTAGACATGGTCGGTCGAATCGGCCGCATAACCAGGTGATTTATTCTGATTGCGCATGGGGATATCGTCGGTACCTACGGGTGAAACATCACCCGGTCCGGAGCCGTGATATCTTGTGTCGTAGGCGAAGGCTTGTTGGCTGTTATTTATGGAATCGGGGTTCTGGTGGGACTGCGAGTTAGTCGGGTAGACATGGTCATCAAAGACAGTCTCGAAGGGAGATACGGTAGAAGCACCCGGACGTTCTTGATTAGGTGCGCGGGAGGTGTAGGAGGGCGGCGTTGTAGATGATAACGATGGCTCGTAGGGATTGTAATGCCGTGATGAATCGTTATAATAGTCGTTGGCCGCCATGGTCGTCGCTCTTCTATAGGCCTATGGGCTTTGATATGCAAAATGCAAAATAGAAAGAACGTGGCCAGCACTAATTTTACACTTCTTGTTCTCTTCCGGTTCTAGCCCCACGTTTTGTCCTGTGTTCCGATCGAGACCCGTTTGAGACCCGAATAAGCTGGGGCTACGGGTAGAAGAGGAGCTGCGAGAAAGACAAGATGTTTTCGAGGTGAGCCGACGTTAAAATCGGATGGACGTCTCTGCGGTCGCTCGAACGAATGTAAGATGAAATCAAACCAAATTGGCCGTAAATGAGTGTTGCTTTAACATGTAATCTCCGCCTTGGTTTGATTTAATGAAGATGATGCCTTTTTTTCTTTCTGTTCTCTATTTTAAAAAAAAAAGAGGGAACCCGGGAAACAAGACTAACGAAACGGAAAACGGGAAATGGAAATGTAGAGGTGTTGTTTCTTTTTGGAGATTTGTTTGGCAAAAACCTTTCGTATTTGTTTGAAGTATTAGGTAATGAGGCAGGACACACAGCCAGGTCCAGCGGTTGTCGTCACACGGTGGAATAAGCGCGATGAATTGTATTGCATGGATGATGGAATGATGAAAATGTATAGATACACGAATCGAGCAGAAAAGAGTGATAAATCAGTTGTCAATTATGCGGGGTTATCTGAAACCGTCTGTAACAGTACTTAGTCCTCTGTGAAGATTGCGTGTCGCTAGACGAGACAAGTGCTTAGTGCCGTCGCTACAGCCTACTAGAATAAAGAGGCTGTGCTAAAGTTCAGCGGACTAAGGTACCCGTGGTACGTGTGTACGTCCAAATCGCTCTAAGTCTAAGGGACCTCGGGACTCTTTCAAGGGTCTTTTTACTGGGTTGGCACTTCTGCTTCTTTTTACCATTCTAATTTTGGAGCTCCCAATACCACCCAGCTTACGTACCTAACTTAACGTACGTCTTCATCAACACCCGCTTGAATGGTTTAATGGAAACGGCTGATAGTTACATACTGCATGGCCTGTCAAGCCACAAATTACAACATTGGCTACTCCATCATCCGAGTCCCTACAAAATACAGGTATCTCGTATTCATATACCCTTAGGTAATTACTACGAAGCTCTAGGTTTTTATATCCGCTTCAAGTTGTACGACACGCAAGTTCTATTGTCGTTCTACGACGTCCTCACATTCCCTGCATTAGCTTCATAACAATTATACGTGAACTTACGGTGGAATTTATAGAGTAGGGAAAATATTTCAACCAATTCTGATCGGGGAGGGAAACATCATTAGCTTTGACATTGCTTAGAGTATCCCCAGCTACATTACATACCATAAGACGTTTCCAAGTAACTCCTGTATCTTCCTAGCTCAAGACCAGCAGGACAGTTCCTTGCAAGCTGGTCGCTTAATGGGGCTTTCATGCCGAAGTGAAATATTGCCATATGCTCTCAGATTAGTATCGATAACGTGTCGAATAATCCTTCGGGCTGACGACCAAACCCCGACCTTTCTTGGCACCCTTGTAGACGGTTTCGATAATGTCGATTAGCTCTTGCTTGTCTTCGAGGACAAAATTGAGCTTATTGTTGTTTCCTGTACCGTAATCGCATAGCATGTGCTTGTTCCGGTAGAAGAACATGATAGTGCAAGGATCATACAATTCTACATAGGTTTCTCCCGTTAGTAGCTGGTCCTTAGAGACTGTTGAAGAGTCGAAATAATGTATTATACTTACCATACATCTGGTTGAAGTCGGGTACCTGATCGATATCGCACACGTAGATGACGCAGAAGTTCTTCACTCTATCTGCGATGCGGTATAGGACCTCGTCTTGTCGCATGCATTCGGGGTCGTGGTCTCGACCGAAACGAATTGCTACATTAATGATTAGTATAGATATTCACCTTATCAATTGACTAGTTCTTCGGGGTTCGTATTGCTTACCGACGACACGCTCGGTTTCCGAAAGGATGGCTTGGTCGACATGCCAGCCGGTGTTGAGATGTGGTAGGACAATGGAACCCATGATTAGGTTGAGGTTGTCTAGACCTATCAACGAGAGGCTGTTGATGAAGATGGCAAAGGGGTTGGTATTTTAAGAGAAGTTATCGTAAGCAGATTGGTTTAGGTTAAAGATTTGTAGAATAAAGTTGATAATGACATCAAACTGCGGCTGCATGGGACTTTCTAGTAAGCACACTATGTCGAGTACGTACCCCACCCACATATATATTAAATTCCATGACTGCTAGCGCTTCTTCTAGAAAACTTACCCAATATCAGTCACATTTTACACAATGGAATCCTGACAGATGGGTACCGATTAAACCGACCTTTTTTTTTCTCTTTTTTTATAAGAAAAAAGCCTGTCTTTTACTTTTTGTTAAAGCTGTCTGCTTGTTGAAACTGATCAAACCGTTTCCTTTATCTTTCGGCGTTATCTATGGCGTTTTCTGCTTTATTTGATTGATTTTCCGACAAGCTATACCACATGTCCTTCTATCTGCTTGGAAAATACAGTTTTCGGCTTGCCGAGTGGGATTATACATATCTGGCTTTTTTATTAATTTTATAAACAACTTCTTTGCAAAGCAATAACAGCTCAAGGAAACAGTTGGAGAAAACAATAAAGCTATTTGCAACCTCATCGTCGCCCCCCCCACCACACGGGAACAACCACGGAGCAATAAGTTAAACACATAAAGAAGAGACTAATTACAAAAACATTTAATCATTTCTATTGGAAGGTAAGATCCAATGAGAACAGAGGAAGTAGCCAAAGCCATAGCAACGGAGCGGGAATAGATAGATAACGGGTAGGTTTTCTCCGGAATGCGGTTCCTACCCGGACCTAATTACCAGCAAGATGCACCGGATACCCGTATATAAATAAGTAGAATGGAGAAGAAAATACTATTTTTTAGATTAGTAGTTTACCTCCTTTTCCGAGTTGGAAGGTAGGAAGGCAGGATTTATTTTAGGGTTTGGAAGAAAGTAGCAGGAGCTAGCCAGAAAAGACGAAGAAGGAACGACGAGGGCATCGTTATTTGAATCCTGACACGCTGGAAATCTTGAGGGTAGGGCAATACTTAGTAGGTACTTGGTGCAATACCTAATCCGGGGATTTACGGCTAAACAGTTACTCGCATAAGGGTTAAAGGGTTACTTGCACAGGTACTTTTATAGCAAAGCTCGACTCAAATCTATTGTTCATTTTACACATACAATTCCATTTCCCCATCACAAATAAATATACTATATATTGGTTTTTCTTTCAGGGGGAGGGGGACAATATATCATACATAGTGCATACCTATTATACGTCGGAATGTTTTATCCTAATGGCCTAATTTCCCGCCTGCTAATGCGACAAGTTCAGGGAAAATGGGCGTTCCGAGGCCAGTAACGGGATCCCATCCTTCAACAGCTGGGAAACCATCAACACCGCATCCGACAGCACTCCCGCTTACGATATCAGTTAAACCCTTGTATCCCTTCGAGTACAGCCACGGGTTTAAGAAGCCTAGTGGCCGTTTTCCCGAAGAGATGAGAGCATCGTTCACCAGCGAAATAATTCCACCCGTCAAGGGACAGCTAGCACTTGTGCCGCTAATAGTTCCCTCAGTTCCGTTCCAGAAATACGCAAAGTAAAGTCCCTGCGCGGAGATATCCGGGTAGCCTCGGCCTTTCTTATTGTATAAACCATCGTATAGACCTTTCAAGTTCTTAACGTAGTTGCTGGCCTGCTTCTTCTGGTACACCGGTGCCTCGAAGTAGTTGCTGAATCCACCACCGCTGGTGTAGTTACCATGCGCAACGCCGTCAGGACCGACGAATGCGGGGCGATATGCTACAACTTCGGGCTCGAAATTCTTTGTAGCGCCAACTGCTGTTACGTAGGGACAACTGGGTGGGAATTCGGATAAAAATCTAGTTGTATTTTTACCATCGTTGCTCACGCATTTGCCGTACGTTCCAACACCGCTGTCGCCGCTAGAGAATAATAGGGAAGTGCCACGAGCGCCTACTTGAGCAAACTGTTGACAAACACGTCGGGCGTACGACTCCGGGACGGTTTGCTCGTCGTCAGCGTAAGAGGTCGCTACGTAAGGTTAGTGATTTGCTCTGAAATATTAACTAAAATAGGTGACATACTATAAAACGTATTAGTGCCCGTTCATAATAAAATGCTGACAAAATAAAATATAGCCAGATGGGATTCGAAAGTGATTTTGGACATACCTAATAACCTGTGGGAAAGACTTTTGATCGAGTAGGTAGTTCACCCATACGAGATAGGGCTCGTTCGAGTTGTCCGGAGTAGACGCCGACGGGATAAAAGGCGGGCTGCCCCCCGTCGAGTAACTGATAATCGGAGCTATCACCGATATATATCAGTATAAGAGTTCTTTACGGGAAAACCTTCAAATACGTACTCTTCCAGTTTATGCCAGCAATGGCCTGGAGATCCAAGTTTGCCTCTTTAGAAACGCCAGATTCGATTTCCTCTGGCGTCAAAGCATAGTCACCGGGTCCATCCGCAATTGTGATTTGTGGGAAATCCTTTGCGCTCGAGACTGCCTCAGGTCGATACTTGGCTAGGAACAGTTCCCCGTCAGACCGGATAGGGTGCTCACCAAGGAAGTTGTTAAAGCCGATCTTGTTCTTGCCGCAAGCGCGGGTTTTGTAGCCTTTAGTTGAGTATAGAGTCTGGAAACACTCGGGCGTAACAGAGCTAACGTTGCAAACCGCGCTGATGTTCTCGTTGGTAGGTGGTGTATACTGGGGATCAAGGTACACCGGTGCTTCGATATGGTCAAACTTTTCCGCGTGAGCACGGAAGAACGAGTTAGTAGGCTGGATCGTATCGATCCGGTCGTGCAGGTGAAGCGGTAGAGACCATTTGGGAGCTCGAGCAGCCAAGCCACCGTCTTTATGCTCGTAGACGTGATACTCAGTATCGAGGAGGCGCTCGACGGCCTCTACTGACAAAGATACAGTAATCCAGTCCTTAGCCGAGCTATATCCCGAAGGTGTAACGCCGTTATCTGCAAGCCACTCATGAACGAGGTTCAATGTCTCATCAGTCGGCTTAACCAGCTCCTTCACCTCATCGGCAGAAAGATGCTGGCCATAGCGGGGATGATCCGGGTCAGAAACTAATCAATTCTAATCAGAGCCAAATTCTTTTTTTATTTTTATTTTTATTTTTATTTTTTTTTCGTCTAGCTTCAAGCAAAAACGTGATATTTCATACCTTCATAGAGATGTCTTTCAAGTTCCGGGAAATTACTCTGCTTGACACCGATGTGAAGGTCAATTACATGACCAGCAGGCGCGCGACGAACTCGCTTCCAATCCCTTGGAACATGGTGCGTATCCTTAACACGATACGGACTGCGTGACCCCACGGGGTTCGCAAGGGAGCCCTGGGCAGCGAGGAGCGCCGAGAAAAAGAGAGCGATGCCGACCATTGTGTACACTCCGGCCTGTCAACCTGCTACCTGCTACGGGGCGAGATGAGTAAAGAGAGAGAGGCAGAAGGAGAGGGACCGGAACAGCTAAGACCGGATCCTTGGAGGTTTATTACCTATCCAAGGGCGGTTCTTGTAGCACTTTATATTATTTACTATGGTACCATGGCAGCACGCTATCTTGTACGCACATAATGCAAGCTGATGGAGAGCAAGGATAACAAGGATAGGTAGGTACCTACCTAGGTAGAGGTAAGGATAGGTAGCCCAATGGACTACGGTCCCGGTCTAACCCGCATTCTCAATATCCAATTGGATCCCCCGCTTAGCACAAGCCGGAAATTACATTGATTGCGATTGTGATAACTACCTATATTACCTAACCAACCATAGTATGTAGGGGAGGAACTGGATTAGGTACCTACCTAGTATAGCTGGTACATGTTCCTACCTGTATGTAGGTTAGGTAGTTTTCACCTCTTTCCGTTTGCGCAGTCTTGTACAGTCATAACAGTCATGACAGTCATGACAGTCACGCCATATCTCACCTTAACGCATCCGGAAGGTCGGCTACTTATCTATACCCAGCTCCGTGGGTCTAGATCTTACCCCTGATTTAGTTCAGATCCTACCTATCAATACGAGAAAACTCGCCAAGCAAACAATATATACTATGTACATAGTAGGGCAACCTGGCACGCGTCTCTTATTGGATACGATTTTCTTTTGTAACAGTTCAGCTCTTGGATGGTTGCTTATTGATATCGTACTCCCCAATACCAACCACACCGCATATAAGCTGTCTGAGAGGGTAACCAATCTGGAGAAATATGGTAAATATGACTTAATAACTCATAAAATTTATAAGAAGCCTTTAGACCTTCGAAGAGGATGAAATTAGGTACTTTATGAAAGCATCTCGCTTCGAATCGCATTCACCAAGGGAGAAAATGGCCTCTTCTATGAATACCTATATATAATATCACCTTTCATAAAACTTGCGTGAAACTTCTTTCTCTTTCCTAGCTACCTAGATACAGTAGCTTACCTGCAAAAAGGCTACATGATCCATTCCAAAACATCCTATCAAGATGCAGCAGTAAGTTTAATCGTCAGCATTCCCCGCGAAGGAACAGTCGCCGTAACAGCACCATCCGCTAGTTTCGACTCGATCGAGGCCACGGATCGCGTGTTGTCCGTCACATAAGCCTCCGCAGCCGCCGGGGTGAAGTCCTTGAACGAAACCTTGACGCTCTGCTGGCCGCCGGAGTTGAGGAACACGACCACCACCGAGCCGTCCGTGTTCTTGAACGCGGTAATGCCGGTGCTGGAGACGCTGCCGGACGTGCTCACGCGGTAGGCCCCGGGACGCACGAACCGCGACCACATGGCGAAAGCCCAGAGACGACCGGAGGGCGTGAGGGTCTTCCCGTCGCTGGCGACGAGGTACGAGGATGCCTGGAATTGGTTCACTTCGACGCCTTGCCAGTAGATGTACGCGGAGAGGTTAGCGTTCGCAAGGCCGTTGTGGATCTTCTGCGCCCAGGTGAAGCCTTCGCACTGGCCGCCGCCGCTGTACCATGTCGCGCACCAGCGCGATTGGAGGTCGGCTGCCTCGGTCTGCCATGTCTTGAGTTTGGTGGAGATTACGGAGTTCGGGTCGCCCGTGTACATGTGGCTTGTGATGTAGCCGAGATACTTCTCCATGCCGGATGAGACGAGGCCTTGTGTGATACTTCGCTGGGAGTTCCAGCCCACTACATGTATTGTTAGTGAAGATGATTCCTTCAACATCAAGAAACCGGGCAGTTTGAATAAAGGCTTTACTTACTCGCGTCACAGCAAGTAATAGACACGTTACTCAGGCCGTTAGCCTCGAGAGTATCGTGCAATATGGGGATAAACGAAGAGGCTTCGTTGGCGCCAGATTGCATTGACGAGTAACTCGTTCTATAGAGGTCAGTTAGGTACAACGCCGATTCTTTGCTCAGTTGGCACTTACACGTAGTCGGGCTCATTCAAGAAACCAAGCTGTGTAATGGGAATACCGCGCTCGGCGTAGTATTTTACATACTGGACCAGGAAGTCGGCGTATGCTTGACGCCAGTCTCCCGATGAGCATGAGTGGCCTGGTGTACCGCAGAGGTAACCGCCGTTGTTCTCGTTGTTGTTAGTCTAGAATGAAGTTTAGCTTGGCGGCTCTACGACTGATAAAATATTTAAACTAAATCATCACCTTCATGAATCCTGGCGCACTCCACGCATCCGCATAGATAGTTTTAACTCCGTACTCCATGGCCCGTTGACTGAACCATAGCTGGCCTCGGTCGTCCTCGTCGAAGCTGTAGTTCGCAGCTGCACTTGGCCCTCCCGGGCTCTTGGGAAGAATACTGTCATCGTTTGTCGTTCCCGAGCCTATGCGGTTACGGATGATTGTAAGACCAGCTCCCGTAGTCGTGTTGAATAGGTAGTCGAGACCCTGCTTCTGGGGGTCTCCAGTTAACATGTCCCTAAACTCGGCCGCGCGACCGAATGCCTGGGAAACACCGAAACCATCTATTTGTTGCAGCGTCGAGACAGTATTGACAGTTACAGATGATTGAGCGTAGCTTTGCCCTATACTAGCGGCGATCGCCGCCAAGGTGAAGAGTGAAGCCATTATGCCTAGGCGTCTTGTTATGAAGACTTGAAGCGCTGTACAGAATAGTCCAGCTTAGACACGACGAAAGACGGAGTCGAGAAGACTCGCGAATAGGGGGCCATGACAGCCTTTTATATAGCCGAGACAATTTTTAATATTTATATTAGGCTCCATCGAGTGTTCACTTTTGCAGAAACCAAACAATACCCAGAGGAGGTCCAGGACGGTGCCGAAGTAACTCAATCAAAAGCACGTCGTTCATTCGATCGCATTAGCGGGGGCGGAGCGTTGCCACGAGGACCGCTAATCTTCCCGTTGGAAATAGGTCGTATGTATAGGTCAATATCGGAAAGGTACAATGCCAAGTTTGCCATTAATAGCTTATAACAGCCTTGGCACATTCTAGGCCCCTCGCTAGCTGGAAAGAATCGTCGGAGAAGCATCCGTGGATATGGTGGGAGTAGTGAGTAGTTACGGTGGGATTTAACCGGGAAAGCTCTTCAGAGTAATAACTACGACAATTAAGAGTTGGGATACAATCGAGTGGCTTTTAAGCGTATAGTATTAGCAAGTATATTAATAAAACTCTTCAATCCTGGATGCTATTGGTGGAATTTTACTTGTCAACTCTATTGAATGGAACATATTTGTCTATATGAGTTGGCTTCTTTCGCCTCGCGTCCCCAGATCTCCAAGACGGTCCCCCAGGTTAACCAGATGTAACCCTTCCCGAATGAGCCTCACCGTTTAAGTCGATACTTATATTTGGACTCTCTTGCATAGGTATCTTGGAAGACTCGTCGAAGGTGAATTCTCGCGTAAAGTGCGGCTATCAACGTATACTACTGAGAACAATCGGCATTAAAAAGTATCTATGGAGTGCGTATATGAATGACACACATTGGATAGTTTTTTAATAGTGAATCTATTCCTGAAGTCAGTTGCTAAGGGGCTATTTTGGGTATATTGAGTCTTGGCGTACAACGTTATATGATGGAGACCCCTCTTCTAAGGCCTTGTTGGTGGACTGGATTAATACACAACGTATATCGTATTGTATACACCGGGCCTTTAAATATGTGCGTCCTTTGGGGCGAGCTATTGGATAATCAGATGTATCTACTGACCAGATACCTATTCTACGGGAGGCAGTAGCATTTAGAAAGTTCCGATCAGGGAGAGCGAATTCTTTGAAACATAAGAGATGCTTATATATTGAAGGCTGGGAGAATTTTGAAACTAAGATATATTTATATAAGTTATTTTGAGGAATAAACCTCTCCTTAGGATTGAGCTTTCGTAAGGTTCTCTATAAGAACCCCTATGGTTACGACTGTATAGGTGATATGTCCTGTCTACAACCAAAAACAAGCGGCGTCTACCTGCTTTGGTGAACCTCATTGGAATTTTCATGATTATGCCGTCACTGGAAGCATCATAGCTAGGTACCTACCTAGGTACCTAGGTAATGATCATAAGTCTGGTTATTATCATCAATTAACTGAACAATCCCTCCTATTCCCAACCCTGCTGATACCTAATTCCAACTATATACATATATAAGAAGGCATGCATCGTACAAGTCCTACTACATGGTTGAATGATATACAAAGTCCCCCTTGGGTGTAGCTAAGCTACGATTAATCCCATCATCGGCGCCCATCACTTAAGACTGGCCGTTGTTGGCGAGGAGGTTGGCGGTGTCGCTGGGAACACCGGAGATGACGTCGGAGAGCGCGCTCTTGGCAATGTAGTCGCAGAGAGAGTCGACCGGGGAAGCGTCGAGTCCTAGGTAGTAGGCACCGAGACCAGCAATGTGGGGGGAAGCCATGGAGGTTCCGGAGATGGTGTTCTGGGATATCGTTAGCATGAATGCGAATACTAAATTTGCACTTAAGGGGGTTGGCTTACGGTCTCACCGCCGATCCAGGTGGACTCGATGTCAGTGCCGGGGGCGAGGATGTCAACGAGGCTGCCGAAGTTGGAGTACTCGGCGAGCTCGTCATCCTTGGTGGTGGCACCGACGGTGCAAGCGGACTTCTCCGAAGCGGGAGAAGAGGAAGAAGCGTCAGTAGCCTCGTTACCAGCGGCAACGGCAAGGAAAAGGCCGGCGCCAACGATGCTGGCGGCCGCCTCGTTCACGGCGCTGGAGGAGGAACCTCCGAGGGACATGTTGACGACAACACCCTTGGGGCAGGTCTGGCCGGCAGCGTCCTTGGCGACGAAGTCCATACCGGCGATGACACCGGAGCTGTAATTCTCAGTCAGCTAACTGCGCTTTATAAGTGGCGCGTATCAGGGGTTATAACTTACTTGGTGCCGGAACCGCTGGCGTCAAGGACCTTGACGGCGAAGAGAGAGGTCTTCTTGGCAACTCCGTAAGTCTTGGAGCCAATGGTACCAGCGACGTGAGTACCGTGGCCGTTGCCGTCGGTGTCGTCGTTGTCAGCGAAGTTGTTGAGGAACTTGGCACGGCCCTCGAATTCCTGTATAGAGTTAAGCTATAAGTACCTAGGTAGTGATTGAGAGAAAATCATCCATTACATACCTCGTGGTCGACCTCGATACCGGTGTCGATGATGTAGGCGCAAGTGCCCTCACCAGCGCTGTCGTCGTAGGTGTAAGTAGTGCTGCCAGGCTCGGAGCTGGAGAGACGGGCTAGACCCCAGTCGGCGTTCTCCTGGGTAGCCTTGATGGTGAC
Organism: Daldinia sp. FL1419; assembly: GCA_025201765.1. Classification (NCBI taxonomy): domain Eukaryota; kingdom Fungi; phylum Ascomycota; class Sordariomycetes; order Xylariales; family Hypoxylaceae; genus Daldinia; species Daldinia sp. FL1419. Next base: position 172,863 of record MU623418.1, read on the forward strand.
AACGGCATCCTGCTCGATATAGTCGACCTAGCGAAAGGAGTTAGAGAATCTATCGGGTATAAAGGGCTGCTTTTCTTGTCTCCATTAGGTACTTACATCGGCGTTGTTCTTAAGAGCCTCAAGCTCCTCCTCGGAGAGGCTGGAAGCGAAACCCTTGAACTTGTTGTTGTTGTAGACGAAGTCGGCGTCGCTAGCAACGGACTGGATAGAGCTCTGGATAGACTCAGGCTTGGCCTCAGCCTTCATCTTGACGATGTACTTGCCATCGATAAGCTGAGCGCCTCGGGGCTTGATAACCGGCGCGGGTGTAGCTCGCTTCGAAGGCGCAGCAAGTGCCAGAGGCAGTAAAGCTAGAGCGGCGGCGGTACGCATGTTGGGATATAGGGACGATGAATCTAGAGTTGATCTTGCGACGTTATCTGAAGCGAGTTATGCTTGTCGTTGGAGCTCTGAGTGTGAGATGATGAGAGTAAATATTCACCATCGACGGGAGAAGCATCGTCCTTTTTATAAGACTCATCGTAACTCTTTGGCGAGAAGCGTGATGGTGTTGGATATTGAATGCAATGCCGTGATAGCTTTCATGATAGCAGATCTTTACCAAGGAGAGTACCTGGTAGTCGGACTGACTTGCTAGTGACCAGTTACATGTGAAAGACTCATGTGAGGTTGAAAGAGAATCATGGATAAGGTAAGGGTTCTGAGTAGGCGACAGAATTCCCTGCCCTGACCGGCCAATCCGACACGCATGGCGAGTGCCGATCCCAGCAGCACCTCCTAGAAAAGGTTTGGCTGGGCTGAGTTCCCCTTAGTCGTCGGAGACTTTCTCGTCCCTTCAATATTACAATAGACAGCTACGATCCAGTGGTTCTACTACGAGCTCCGAATATCGTAGAGTTACAGCTGTTTTGAATCCAGGGATTCGGGTTTTCTTGTTAAGTGCCGCGAAATTATCTGGGTAGCTATATAAACCACTTGTAATACTAAAGTGAGCCAATGACAACGAGATAACACAGAAGGCCAAGCTTCTGCCAGACAGCTAAGGGACTAGCTAGCTACGCGCGCATGCATACCTGGGATACCTACGGCATACAGTTGCCAAGATTCCCTCAGCCTCGAGTAAAGCAACTTGACTTGAGCTTAGCTTTAAGCGTAGATGGACCTTGCCCAAGACAGCGTTATAACTGCCTTCCTTAATAGGAAACCCTACCCTCCATCATGGAGCTTTGGACCTGCGGGGGGCTGTCAGCATCGTTATCCAACAAGCTTTGACGATAGGGGTAAGTGGCTGATCGATTATCTCCGAGATGCAAGACAGCTACTAGTGTACAACTACCTATCATATACCCTGACTATCTGGGTACCTATATTACATGGTATTAATAGTTTTAGCTATATTCTACCTACCTTAGTGGAAGCATACCTGCGTATACTAGTTTCATCCGAAATAGCTCTAAACACCGGACGTATATACTGCCGCGTGAGAGAATACTCGTGTTGTTGCGTCGTGGTATGTTATACTATCTAGTTTCTCTATCTTCTCGTTCCCCACGCCCCGCTGAAGAAAGTCGTCTCTTTTAGCTGATATTATTCGCAGAAAACAATAATATGAGCTGGCATAATGCCGGTAAGATATGAGAGATATGATATCCCTTACAACTTTATATTCACTACACCCCCCAAAAAAAACATCCCAGAAAAGACATCCACAACACCCACTGACGCCCACCATCGCCCACCATCGCCCATATTAATTACGATTGTGGTTTGGAGTACATAGCGATGCCGTCAGACGGAAATATGCCCCAGATTGCGACACCGGTTTCCCCACATGATATATGTTGTTAGCAGAAAGCGGAATGTGACTGTTCCATTACTTTCTCTTTCCCCGAGAATTCCCAGAGAAATCCCAGGTGCATCTATCTCGACCTACCGCAACGATTTGTATCGGTGCTACTTGCGGTGTATTGTCATGTGTCTGATATCTGTAACCCATGCATCCCCGGGAAGACCCTCGTATTATAGTGTATTGTTGTTTACATTGTGAAGAGACCCTTTTTCTCACGCGAGGGGACTTTGTTTTAACTGTTTTATTAGTGTAGATTGTTGTTGGTCCCCCACATCTTCGACTTGTTGACCCCCCACTACCCCTGTTTTCCTTGTGTCCCTTGTCTCTCTTTGTTCCCCTCCTAACCGCCATAGGACCATCACGACAGCAGGACGACCCACGCCTAACCTTACCCCCCTGCCATGGATCTGCAAGTCTGATAGCAACGCCCCCGGTCTCTTAGATGGCAGGTGCCGGCAGCGGTCAGCCTACCTAATATATAAGGTCTTGGCATTTCCACCTGCGCAACCTGTTACCTACGACTCTCAAGGCTCCCCACGACTCGCACGACTTGTACGACTATCATTTAATATATAAACTACCTACCTACATATGTTATGCATACATAGTAATTAGATGGGCTATGTGATTGTCGATCAGCTTCCCGCCTAGGTAGCCAGCGTCAGGTAGCCCGCGTCAGGTAACCGAGACGTCTCTTGCTGGGCCTCACGAGTTTAACTGACCGGCCTGACCAGACTGGCTTAACATTGTTTTTCCTTGCCCCGGCCTACCCTTTGCAAATCCCAACTATATGCGGAAAGTACCTAGGATTTCCAATAAGGCTCACTTACTTACAACGGCAGGCCGAATCTCTAAACGCACGGCGTTATTCCGGAGTCCGTCTTTTGACGCGATTCGTAATTCGTATTTTTATCTTTCTGCTTTTCTATTCGATTGTTATCGAAAGATGATATGTTTTAGGATCGTACCGGTACTAATACCCAAATGCTCTTAACGAATCCATACACCGAACGCCTCACGAATACATAATAATAATAAAAAAATAATAAAAATTCAAGAAAAAAAAAAAAAAAAACTGACAAATGTGCACTGCCGAATTATAAATCAGCGACGCGACCAAAATAGCGGGGCGGGGGGGGGGGGGGGGGGGGGGGGGGGGGGGCGGGGGGGGCGGGGGGGGGGGGGGGGGGGGGGGGGGGGGGGGGGGGGGGTGGGGTGGGGGGGGTGGG